>CAKAKR010010184.1:3383-22052 GCA_916700685.1 Adelosebastes latens | reverse complement strand
ATATTATTAACTGATACTTGGAAAGTGACCAGAGTGTCAACTTTATTTTTATTTTATTTATCTATTGCTTTGCTCTGCAGCTGACACATGGCTTTATTTAATATTATTGTTGCATCAGTAATAATAATCCAACGATGTACAGTATATACATTACTTTACAATTTTTGATATTTTAGAGGAAGATTATTTTTTTTCACAGATTATTTGTCTCATGTACTACTGTCAGGTTTCAGCTGCAGAGCAAAGCAATAAATAAAATAATAATAATAATAATAATAATAATAACAATAATAATAACAATAACAATAATAATAATTTGGCACCTCTGGTCATATTATATAATAATATAATAATATATAATATAATAATATAAAATAAAACCATGTGTCAGCAGCTGTATTTATCCACCGGCTGTTTGACAGCAGCTCCACGTGTTCTCTCTGTTTACATTCTGCGGAAGAAGCACGCGGCGGTGGCAGCTCGCTCTCCCATTGGCCTGACGTCACGGAGGCCCCTCCCCCGGGCAGGACCCGGATGCGGAAGCTGTTTCGATGCCGCGTAAAAACGTCTAAATATCTCCTTAAAGAGTAAACTTATATACATATAACCGCACTGTTCTGACAGGAGGTGATCTCTACGCGGGTACCGAGTCGTTTCAGTGTAACCGGAACGTACGGAAAGCGGTGCTAAACTTAATAAACCGTCCTTAGTTACCGGTGTCCGTTAGAGATGAGTGTGATCTCCGGTGAAACACGGTAAATAACCCCGTTAATCACGTCCTAACAACTCTAATGAGCTGTTACATCCAGGAGAAGAGTACATGGATCACATCTAGACCTCTCTGTGTTGCTGGTTTCTTTAAATCTCAGCTCAGATTTAAACATTTAGCGGGTTTCTGTGAACCGGGAACGCGCATGCGCAGTGCGCGGCGGCCGTATGCGGATATAAGGAGGATTGGCGCCGGCGCCACAGCTGATGCATTCATTCATTGATCAGCCAGGAGGTAAGACCAGCGAGCCGAACAGCACACCAACACTCATACATGTAGCTTTAAAACGTATTATCACTGTTAGTATCTTCCTGGGGGTTTAAATAGTACGTGTTGATCTTAAATATGTGTTTACATGGGTATAGTCTGGTGCTTTGTGAGTGGATGTAAATGTGTGAAAGCAGCCATATCTTAGCTTTAACTTGTATTTTACATATTTAAAAGGGTTCCCTCTTCTAGTGTGATCTACTGTAGCTTGTTTGAGTCTTGCATGTTATCATGGAGGTGTTTTTATTAAGATTATAATAGGTTTTAGTAGTTATACCAACACTTTTTGTAACTTTAACTCTTTTCTAGGTTGTCTTTCTCTCTGTTGTGTGTTTTTATTAAATCAAGCAGATATTTATCTGTTTGTGTGTAAAAGCATCAGAGCAGCAGTTCATATACATATATCTGTGTTATCTGGTTATTGTTGACCTAGTTAGCAGTCACTCGGCTAATGACTGTAGCTCCTCTCCTCAGCTCAGCCTCGCGGTGCTCTCGGTTTACACGACTTTAATGCACTTTTATAAAGGTCTGTGTTCAGCTATGTGGTTCTGAGGAGTTTAATCTAGCAGTTGAGAGCAGCTTAAAGTAGATATAGTTTATTTTTAGCGGGTATTTCTACTAGTTTCCCCCCCCAGACTTGGAGGAGGTCTCTGCGGAGGCTCAGGGCTCAAAATCCTCCCGCTTCTGAGCTTCGGAAATTGGCGCGTCTTTGAGTTTCAAACCTCAAATAAAGTCCATATTTGCGCGTTTTCACAGATTAAAACTACGCTATTGTCGTCTTGAGATGTTTACTTCGTTGCTGAAGTCGATAAATATGCGTTGAAATGCAGCATTTTTGCGCTTTTTTTGTTTGAAATCGAGGGAACAATCAGCCCCCCTCCTTTTCTGGCTGTAGTCACCACACTAGCTCACTGAGCCTGGCTGGCTAGTCTGGCTCTCTATTAGCACACTTATACCCGGTTTAACCATTAAACTATGAACTAATGGGTATTATGGGCTTTTCATGTGTTGCTTTAGCTTTGTTGGTCGACCATTTATTGTTTAGTGGAGCTACTTTGTCTCCCTTTATCTGTTATCCCAAGCTAACTCACACCAGGTTCAGACATGTAACATGTTGGGTCCTTGTGGTCTCCAGGACCTGATGTGGCTCCTCGAGGCTTTTTATAACATCACTTAGTTGTTTCACTTGTTTCTGTTCTGTTACATGTTTATAGCACACAGCCCTAACATGTTGTATACTGGTGATTAATGGGGCCCAGTGGCTCCTCAACATGGCCCCCCAACAGATCATGAAATGGCTCCAGGAGATTTGCATTAATTATAATTGTATAAGCTCTACATTATCTATGTTTCTGAGTGTCTGTGGAAGTCTACTTTTTTTCTATCTGAGTCTCACCTGTTCTGTTTTCTCTTTCTTTACAGCGGAGCCATAAATTCACTTGACACAATGTCCAGACGCAGGTAAGCAACTGGTGGAGGTGTTTGTTCTCAAACTGTGGTGTGGGAGCCAACAGGGGGCCTCAGTACCAAGAGGATTGGTCCTCTTCACTATAACATATTCTTCTCTTTCTATATATTTTTTAAATTTTCCACATAATAAAATGACACAATACAAACCCCTACAATTGAGGAAAAACATACTGAAAACCACAAAACAAAAACAGTTTGATCCCAGTACAATATTATGTGGATTTAGTAGCGCCGTGTATTGACAAGAATCTGACGATACGTATCACGATACAGGGGTTACGATTCAATATATTGCGATACTGTAAGTACGGCGAGATATTGTGATTTTTAAAATCTAATTTCAAGAAAACAGTCATAGTGTAAAGAATGCACCACCATATGCATAAAATTCACCACTGCCATTTGTGAATGTCCTCTTATTTGCCAATTGCAGACAACAAGGCGAAGATCAGCTGGTACCGGTGTTCGGCCGATAAATCGGTGTATCACTAGTTTTCACTTGATCTGCATCATTATTTCTGACAATAGAATTTTGTGGAATGATAGCCAAAGATCACATCATCTCCAATCTGGTTTCACCAAACTTCTGTTATAATAGTCACTCGCATTTATTTTCAGTCATGTAAAAACCTCTTACCTAACACTTGTAGGATTACAGAAACTTTAGCAAGTTGAGAAAATTAGGGACGCACAGATACCGTATTGGATATTGGGTCAATACTGACTCAAATAGCTGGATCGGGTATCGGTGTCAATGGGGCCGGTCTATTCAGTTCTCCTTTGTTTCTATACCATATACATTATATTCTGGAATTTTAATTCCTGTTAATTTTTGAAGATATATATATATTTTTTTACCAAGTTACTGGTGTAAAATTTACTATTTTATTAATAAATAATTCAGTAAATGTATATCCATGTATTAATTTGTTACACTTTGTTTTACAAAGGTAGGAAAACAATGTTTAAGTCCAGCCTGGTGTTGCCTTACACATAAAAGTGATGCCATTCACTTCCACACAGTGAGGCATACAGCTTATTAATTAAATACTGGTATTTGATCGGTACTCTGTATCGACAGATACCCAAAGCTCGGAGCATCCCTAGAGAAACTTAACTGATGCAGTAGAGTTAATGAAATCCACTTATTTGATAAACCTAAAAGGTGATTCCTTGTACACATTTTCTGATTTCCTGTCTGGATCTAAAGCTGTACTTTATTTTATATTTCAGTGGTCGCATCACTTTGCAAGCCAGAGATTCAAACACAATTGAGCCGACCGTCAGAGCCCCACTGAAGAAAAGGAAATCAGAGGTATTTATATTGATTTGTGTTTTTAATACTTTCCTGTGAAGCCTTTTGTTCTCTGTTTTTACAATATTAAGAGTTTAGCACTGGTACCAACTCACCGGTTTATCTTCCTCTCCAGCCCTCCAGGAAAAAACTACAACCTGCTGCCAAGAAACAAAGCTATGAAATACAGGTCAGTGTGTCCACACGTCATTACCTCTACATTATTATGAGTGTGTAACTGTTAATAGTTGAAACCAGGGTGCGTTACTGGTTTATTATCTGTGTTTTGTGTCCCCTCCCTCCCAGTGCAGCCCGCCCTGTTTTTAAAGCTCTTAGCATGTACCTTCATGAGCTTGTAGTCTTATTAGTGTGTACTTTCGTGAGCTTGTAGTCGTCTTATTTGCACGTACTTTCATGAGCTACTAGTCTTATTAGCGTGTACTTTCGTGAGCTTGTAGTACATAGTTTACAGTAAAACCGTATGGTCTGTAGTCTTCTTGCTATAGCTTCCTATATTGAGAGCGTCCATTTTGTTATACCCTAATTCATATATAATGCACCTGATATTTCTTTACATTTTTAGTTATTTTTAGCTTTTATCCCTGTTTTGTGTACTACACATTATCGATGTATTGTACAAAGCACCTCAAACTATTTCTTATTATATTAGATTTATCTTAATGATGAGGTCAGATTAAAGTGACTTAAAGGAGTTTCTGCTGTCACCATGCAGTACCTGCTTTTCACCACAAAGTGTCACCAGTTATCTTCACTGGAAAATTAAGTTCACAGTAGCAATAAACTTTAATTTACAGCATATTTAATTACAGGTAAACCTGGTGTGATTTACATTAAAATGCACACAGCAACCAATAGTTCTACAGAAGAAAATAATAAAGAAAATGCAACAATAAGAAAAAAGAGAAAACGAGACTTGTACTGATCATAAGTCTGGGGAAAAAAGGAAAACTTTACAGATTTGACTGATGATGAGTAGAGTAATATTGGCTATTATTGTAGCCGTATTATTTGCAAATGCTTCACCACACATGAGCACATAAAAAATGCATATGCATATACAGACCTATAACATTGGGACCTTTATAAGAATGCTAAAGAACCTTGAACCTAAAATCAATCCCTTCCAGTATCCCGATGGAGACTCGGCCTACTGTTGGCCACACTGCCGCTCTGAATCTTCTGTTTTTATTCATCTTGTGTGTTTTTCTTTTCTCAGAAGTGTTGGTCGGAGGACGGAGCGAGCCCATGCGTCCTCATCGAAACTCCCCACAAAGAGCTGGAACCTGCAGATCCGTCCAGCTTCAAGCAGTACAGATTCATGAACCTCTTCATCAAGGCCTCCCCCATTCCCCAACTCAGGTATGTGTTTTACACCTCAATGAGGCTGCCGTTACTCAACACTTCATGCTTAGCGACTACTCCGCCCGATTTGCATTCAGAGTTTAATGCCCTCATTCACACTGAATTCTTCTTTTCAGTTGAGAGTTTTGTCCTGCTCAGACCTGGCATTAACATGCAACCTGAGTGATCCGATCACAAGTGGGCAGCTTTAAGTACATCTGTTCACACCTGGTTTTAAAATGCGTCTCCAGTGACCACTTGTGATCCAATCTCACCTCCTCGCTCTATATGCAAATATACACGTAGTATACACGGCTAATACAGCAGACGTGAATTTGGATATATTTTATTAACATTCAAATTTTTAGGGGGGTTCAGGGGGTCTTTAGGGGGAGATGGCAGGTCAACAGTAGATGTCACATAGAAGTGTACATCATCTGAAAGCTGGGAACCTGAAGATTAATTTGCGTCAAGTTGTTCTAGTCATAAATCAGAAATACAAATTAATTAATTAATATAAATTGTGAAAGTGTATAAGGGTTTAGAATATTTTGATGGCAGTATATGGTCATCCCCATGCTCTATTATGTCTCATAAGTTGTTGCAGCAATGTTTGAGTTGATACCATTTGGTGCTAAATTTAAGCATTTTTACCACTCAAGAATTGAAAGAAATGATCAATAATCCCTCCAAAATACCACATTAAGACACCAAGACCTTGAGGAACACCATAGAAAAATCATGCTGTGATTTGGGATCAAAGACTTTTGACATTTGGAGATTTCTGCAAGAATTGTATTTTTTGTCGATTGGATGGCGAGCACCTCTGTTGTGTAAACTGCTCAGAAACCCCCTTATTGTCAATCTAGCTAGGAAAGCCATCCATCCTCTGAATGCTCTAGGTCTCTAGTTTGTGGCTGTAAAGTTTCATGAGGCTGTGATTATCCTAGAGGTCACCACAGGTCATTTTATACAGTTTTAAAAAATGGTCTCACTACAATGAAATGGCTCCTATTGGGACCAACATCATCACACATGAATACAGTTGGGCTCATTGAATCCACAAGAGTCTCGGCTTTACAGTGATACCCAATTTACAGTATGTAATTCAAGACTGTTTAGGGACCCCAGAAATATTCAGACACTTCACTTTGTAAAAACAAAAGAAGGGCATCTTCAAATGTAAAACTAGCCTCCACTCTTGTTGTTGTGACCTTAATTTCATTGTCTGGCAGAAATATATAACGATTTTCAAACAGCTGAGAGATGAAATAATGACATCTGATCTTAAAATGAATGAATGGTTAAAGCAGGTGTTTCTCTTCCAGCTGGGCCAGCTCAGACGACGTGTGGATCAAAATGCTCAACAAGGAGCTGAAGTACGTTCATGACAAGAGCTACCTGCAGCGGCATCCCAAACTGCAGCCCAAGATGAGGGCGATTCTGCTGGACTGGCTGCTGGAGGTGAGGACTGAAAATATCCTTTAGATTGTTCTTATTATTCACAGATCATTTTAAGATGCATCATCTTTATAAAGTCAGCCAGTTGGTAAAAGTGTATCCATGTGTGTGTGTAGGTGTGTGAGGTGTACTCACTCCACCGGCAGACGGCCTACCTCGCTCAGGACTTCTTCGACCGCTTCATGCTGACTCAGGAGAACGTCAACAAAGACTACCTGCAGCTCATCGGCATCACAGCGCTCTTCATCGCCTCCAAGATAGAGGTGAGTCCCTCCTCATCCTCCTCTGTTCAACATTTTAAAATGTCTACAATAAAATACATATATACTATTTGTAGTGTAGAAATCCCACCTTCATCTAGATGTTTAATTGCACCATATTTTTTTTTTTTTATTCTTCTGTTAAATAACTGTTTTCTTCTCTTCAGGAAATCTACCCTCCTAAAATCATAGAGTTCGCCTACGTCACAGATGGAGCCTGTGAAACTTGGGACATCCAGCGTACAGAGCTTCACATACTAAAGGTATGTTCATCAACTAAATCACTCTGTTCAGACTTCTTTTTAGGTCAAGAAATGATTATGCTGTAGTGATGTACAAATTATACTAGTGGAGATGTGCCAGAATGCAAGAACAGTTTGACCAAATGTATCTTGAATTACTGAAATAAGATTAAAGTACTGAAACTTCATCCTAAATGCAATTTAATAAAAAAAAAAAAAATAATAATAATAATTAACCTCCCCACTAAAAAAGAAATAGAAACTTTTTTTATTTCCTTGGGGCAATAATAACAATAAATGAATCATTAAAATACAAATCTTGCACTGTTATTATACTAGTAACATTAGTATTCCAACATGTCAGTTTATTATATACTGTGTATGTAAACCTAAATCTGTTTGTCGTCCTGCAGGCGTTGAACTGGAATCTGTGTCCGGAGACGCCCATCTCCTGGTTGAAGCTGTACGCTCAGGTGGATGCCCAGACGGACGGAGAGAACTTCCTGGTGCCGCAGTTCTCCCAGGAAACGTACATCCAGATCACACAGGTACCCCCCAACACCTGCATCACCAACACATTAGATCATACAACATCAAACAACCCTGCTTCTAAAGAACACATCATACTGACCTTTGACCTGTGTGTTGCAGCTGTTGGACCTGTGCATGCTGGATGTCAACTCGTTGGACTACAGCTACAGTGTTATTGCTGCGGCCGCCTTCTGCCACTTCTCCACGTTTGACGTCGTTCATAAAGTCTCAGGTGAGTTTGATTTTCCCACCTGAGCATCTGATTTAATGCTGCAATAAACATATAATCACTCAGTATATACATGTCCTTCAAACTATCTAGGATGAATCAACTGTGGATTTTCCTAATTACCTTAAGAATATTAAATATTTAGGATGTACTTATTTGAGTTTTTGATGAATTGGAAACATGATTAACTGTTATAGAGCATCAGAATTCAGTGAAGAAATGTTGCTGGAGGTGACGTAGTTTTCTCAGCTTTAACTTAAAATTGTAACCTGTCAGGCCTGACGTGGGACGGCGTGGCTCCTTGTGTTCGGTGGATGAGTCCCTTCATGGACGTGCTGCGATCTCAAGCCAAACCTCAACTCAAGAACTTCCCCAAAGTGAAACCTGACGCCCGACACAACATCCAGACACACGTGGCTTATCTGGACCTGCTGGTGAGCAAAACAAACACACACACTGCGAATACAACCAAGGCTCAATAAATACAAGTACTTTTTTTTGTGATACCTTGACAGAGAAACTGTTTATATAAATGCAGTCAATCTTTAAGAACTATCTGACCATATATTCAATGACAACTTTTGGTAATCATCAGTTCTCCGATACTCGATGCACTTTACCACCTGCATTGCTAATGCCCACGGCTGCTAAATATTAGCAACATTTACTCTCCATCTCTGAAACGTTTCAACGATATTGTAGCTCGCTAGAGCCTCGAATCACAGTTTGTCATCTCAAATGTATGTGATATCTGGATTCTGCCACCCAACAACATGATGACATTTTAGATGTGTAACTTTAGTCCACTGATAGTGTTAGCCTCCAGTCTTTCCTACAGCTAACACTGTGACGTCATCATGACGTTGACACAAAAAGGCTAATTTTGATTACTTTTTTTTAGATGTACTATACTATGTATTCTAATTTTTTCTTAAAAGCCTAGCCAGGGACATGGTCTGCAAATTAGCTACAGCTAGAAATTCTATATACATTGCATCGGTTGCACTTTATTTAAATGTAAATATGTCCCTGTCAAATAAATAAATGACCTTTTTATGCCATTTTCTTTTGACATACTATACTGACATTTTTTATGATTTGCCATACTATAAGTTTTTGACGTTCCAACAAACTATACTATGGCTTTTTGACCTTTTCAAACATACGGACATACTAAACTACAACTTTTTTTTTATGACTTTTCAACATACTGTACTATGACTTTTCACCTTTGTCAAAAAAAATTTCACAACGATTCTTAGTTTCCAGTGATTATACACTAAAGAAAACATACTTATTAACATTATATTCCATTTCTGCCAATAGATCCCTATAAATGTTACACACTGGTCCTTTAATAACACTTATGAAAGCAAGTTCTCTGCAGGTTTACCGTCATTAACAGTTCAAAAGTCGACTGATTCAAGTTGTAAAATATTGTTTTGCAATCCTTCGTGACTAACGTTGAATTTGTTTTCCGTCCTACAGAGAAAATGTCAGGACCATCAACTCGACAGCCTCGACTGTCAGCTGTCGCCCGTAGCCGTGGGAACGATTCTGACTCCGCCCAGTAGCACAGAGAAACCAGCCAATCCTTGAGCAGGACACGACCAGTGAGGACACGCTACCTCCCCGTACAGTTTTTGACCTGAAGGTACCTCTCACACCACATCCGGTCCTCACCAAACGGGATGCGATTTTAGGAAAAGGCTAACTTAATGTAGCACGTTTTAATTTAATTCCGTTTTAAACACTAAATCAGGAACTCTGATTCCTGTCAGTCTTTTTATTAATTTGGTTTTATAAAACAATTTACAGGATAATTAGTTTAAATTTGAGCAGCAGCGACCGGAGTCCACTGATGTAAAGTGGAGTGACACCAACTGTTTTTTTTATTATTATTATTTTTAAAAAGTGTTTTTTTGAGAGGAAACCAAACATTTTATACCTGCGAGGTATTTATCTTGGAGTTTTACTGGTGCTATTCTTGAAATTTGAGGCTTAAATGCTTTCAGATGGTGCTTCAGTTAGATTCTCAGGAAAACTGAAGTTAGGAATCTCATTTCATTCAGCTCTGAAAGTTGAAATCTCTCCTGAATTCCAATTTAATAGTGTGTAGACTTGCAGAATTACGCTCGCCACAAGAAAATGTGATTATCTACAAAGCGAGCCTGCTCTGTGTTTCGCTACGCGAGCCATACGAACAATCAGACACTTTATTAGCTGTTTAACATCCGGGAGGTGTTTTGAATGCACCTGACCTGTTTGCGTGGCTCAATAATTCCCCTTTTTTAATCTTTATTATAGTTGCAACCTGGTTGCACAATTTTGTTACATTCCTGGGAAACTTGACTTGCATAGGAAAACTGCACACGATTGTGCAAAGTTTTTGCTTTTCATTTTTAAGTGCTTGTATTTATTGATAAGCCTTAGTATGTAAAAACAAAATGTCTGTCTATATGTAAAAAAAAAAAAAAAAATCATTTCAGTTTGATTGCTGCCAAAGGCAAAAGCTATTTATGATTTTGCTCTGTGACACCTGTTGTTGAAATACAGTTCCTCATTAAATGTTGTACACTAGCCTGTCATTTCTTAGTGCCTTTAAAAGAAATATGAACTGTACAGCTACTTGAGTTAAGCTGCAGTGAGCCGGAAGGCTGCTCAACAACCTGTGACTGTAAACCTAAAGCTCCTCAGCTCGATGGAAACTTTGCAGTGAAAAACAACCATGTGAACTGTATGTAGATGTTAACGAATGTACGTTTTTGTAAATAGAGCAATTCAGAAATGTGTAATTCTTTTATATTGTATTGTTTTAAATAAATGGAGTGAAATGAAAGTTTGGTCTATAATTCTCTGTCCTGTGTGACTACTAATGAAATACTAAAAATCCCTGTTTTGTTAGTAAACATGATTTATGATGTATTTAGGGGGCGGAGCGTTAAGTTAAGGCAGAATAATTGTCTGAACACGTTAGTTAACGCTGGCTAGCAAGTATTGTTGGCTTGTCTTTTTAACAATGGCTGAAGACGATACTAGATACTCTCAATATGTTCTGTCACTCACTCTCCAGGATCATGAGTGTTAGTTGAGAAAGTTAACATTAACCAATGAGACCAGATTAGCCGACCCCTACACCGCTGGAGATTACTTCAGGAGGAGTAGACGGCTGGCTAACGTTAGTTAACTAGCTAGATTGTCTGGAGTCTGACTGGCTAACTAGCTAACGCCTGCTCTCCTTCCGGTGAAGTCAAGCCCCCAGGAAGTGTGCCGGTCGTCGATCCCAACTTTTGTAGAGGCCAAACGGCGGTACTGCAACTTCCGTGTCTGTCATGTGATGCCATTGGGCCCAAAAATACTTTTTCCCATAGACTTACATTGGGAAAGAGACGTCTGTAACTCAGCGGATAATGTTTTTTGAGGTGAATCAACTTCCCAGTATGAACACCTAAACTACTAATAGCCAAATCCAGAGTTATTTCCCTTCCTCCATTCATGTGAACGAGACCCAGACCGAGGCTGAAGTGCAGGCCGTGACAAAGGCGTGACGGTGTATCTATCTGAAATTTTTCAACATACTATACAATGTTTGTTTTTTTCATGACATTTTCCACTACTATACTATGACTTCTTTATTTATAAGTCTTTCGACATGACATTTTTTCACATTCTACCATGGCTTTTTTTAATTAAATTTTTCAACATACTATAGTATGACTTTTTTTCATAAAGTCTTTCTATATACTATACTTTTACTTTAAATTTTCAACATTACATTTTTTGACATACTATGAGTTTTTTTTTTATAAAATCTTTCGACATACTATACTATTTCTTTTCAAAAAATATTTTTTGACATACAATAACTTATTTATGTATATTTTTGACATACTATATCATGACTTTTTAAAAAAATATTTATGACATACTACTATGAATTTTTATATATTTTTTTGACATACTATCCTATAGTGTTACAGAAGAATATTATGACAGACATGTCATAAAAATCATAAAAAGTCATAGTATGACATTCTCTATGACTGACATATTTTTTGTGACATACTATACGATGAGTTTTTATGATTTTTTAGTGACATACTCCACTATATCATAAAAAGTCATAAAAAGCCATAGTGTAGTATAATCACGATTAACTATTTTAATCGATTGACAGCCCTAATCTGCACTAATCAGATTATCTGTGCTTCTCAGTGACATTTCTATGAATGCAGTCTAATCTGTGCTCCAGTAAAGTGTAATAATGCTTCTCTAGTTTCCACTCTGCAGTGACGAGAGCAGAAACCTTCCGACAGACAGCAGCTCTCAGCTCAGTGTGACGTCTGTAGTTTAATCAGCCGCAGAGAAAACAAATAAGACTTCCAGCATGTGTGAAGAAAAACACTCGAGTGTTAATGAGACAAGATGTTACTGCAGCAGTTCATGAGCTGCTAGTCAGAATATCACACATAAAATCTCTGTGTTTGGTGGCTGGGCCTTCCTGTGTACAAGTGTGTGCGTTTATAGGTGTGTGTGTGTGTGTGTGTGTGTGTGACATATATATATATCTATAGGGTATTGTGGCGGAGCAGAGGCCTCTCTCCACATACATGCACCCCCGCTGTTGAGTGAGTGTATTGTGTCGGCCTGGGAAAGCGTGGCCATCAGAGCATGATAACCTTCATTCATGGTTTGTAATGATGCATCTGCTTCATGTCAACTCAATGTCCACTCTGTGTGGGTGGAAGGTCAAAGGTCATGTTCCCAGCAAACACTGACTCAGTAAAATTAACAAAGTTTTTAACTCTACTTTACACTGCACATCTGAATGTTTGCATGTGTACATATGACATAATAAATATAATACAATATAATGTAATATAATGTAATAAAATACAATGCAATGTAATAAAAAGTAATATAATGTAACATAATGTAACGTAATATAACGTAACATAATATTATGTATTATAAAATACAATACAATATAATATAACACAATATAAAGTAACATAACATAATATTATAATGTAATATAATATAATATAATATAACATAATATAATGTAACATAATATAATACTATAATATAATATAACATAATATAACGTAACATAATATAATATTATAATGTAATATAATGTAATATAATATAATACTATAATATAACACAATATAATATAACATAATATAAGGTAAGATAATATATTATAATACAACTTAATATAATATAACACAATATAACGTTACATAATATATTATTATAATGTAATATAATGTAATATAATATAACATAATATTATATAATATTATAACAATATAACACAATATAACATATAATATAATATAATATGATATGATATAATATAATATAATATAATATAACATAATGTAATGTAACATAATATAATATAACACAATATAACATAATATAATATAATAACATAACATAATATAACACAATATAACATAACATAATATAATATAATATCCTGCACATGTATCTGAGTTTATATGCTGTACCTAGCTGCTGGAGGAGGTTCAGGGTTTGGGGGTCAGAGGTCACAGTCTGGGTCTGAGAGCAGTGGGAGGGTCTCTCCTGAGTTGCTGGAGGACCTGATATCCTGCTGCAGGACCTGATATTTAACCAGCAGGGAGGACAGGAAACACACTCAGAGGGCATGAGGACATACTGAACTGTAGCTGCAGGAGCTAACAGCTAAATTACACAACTTTACATTTCTGACTTTAAGCTTCACAAAGTGTCTATTTATCATCAGTGGAAGAAATACTCTGATCTTTTACTGGAGTAAAAGTAAAAGTCCTGCATTCAAAATGTTACTTAAGTAAAAGTAATAAAAATGTTATGTTATAATGTATAATGTTATATTGTCAGTGAGTGAAGCAGAAAAACCATCCAGTCCTGTGTCATATCAGAGTTCACCACATGGTGGCAGCGTTGCCTGATGAGGGAATATAAACCTCAGTCAATGGGTCCTAATCCAGTACTACAAACCATCTGTATACTATTTACTGAAAACATCTTAATCCTCACTAATACTTTTAATAATTAATACTCTGTTACTTTCAGTTTTTTGGTGTGTTCACAAAGCAGGTTTGGAGAAATTTTACAGTGAATTAGTACTTTCACTGTAATGGAGTATTTTTACAGTGTGGTATTAGTACTTTTATACTGTAACAGAGTGTTTTTACAGTGTTGTATTAGTACTTTTACTCTAACAGAATATTTTTACAGTATGGTATTAGTATTTGTAGTGTAAAAGAATATTTTTACAGTGCGTTATTAGTACTTTTATACTGTAACAGAGTGTTTTTACAGTGTGGTATTAGTACTTTTACTCTAACAGAATATTTTTACAGTGTGATATTATTACTTTTACTGTAACACTATTTTTACAGTGTCGTATTAGTACTTTTACTGTAATGGAATATTTTTACAGTGTGATATTAGTATTTTTACTGTAACAGAATATTTTTACAGTGTGGTATTAGTACTTTTACTATAACAGAATATTTTTTACAGTGTGGTATTAGTACTTTTACTGTTACAGAGTATTTATACAGTGCGGTATTAGTACTTTTACTGTAACAGTATTTTTACAGTGTCATATTAGTACTTTTACTGGAATGGAATATTTTTGACAGTGTGGTATTTGTACTTTTACTGCAGTAAAGGATCTGAATACTTCCTCCATCACCGTACTTCTGCAGTTTCTCCAGTGTGGAATCGGGACACAAGTCGTCTTTTTTTTATTCCTATTATTATTATCATTATTAGTAGTAGTAGTATAATTATTTATTTATTTCTTCTCTTCGTCTAAATCAGAAACCTGAACGGATCTAAAAGCACCAACAGATCAACTTTTTGGGGAAAAGCCATTTTTATTAAAAGTCATATACAAAAGGAATATTCCATGTTTAGGTTGCTATAAAACGTTCATATGTACATCATATCATACAGATCAACACACACATACTCACACATACACACTGGATCTACACAAACGTCAACAGATGTGTCACAACATCTGGAGCTTCACATGAGTTTAGAAAAAGACACCTGTGTTTTTCCATTTGGATGCATAGCTTTGAGCTCTGAGTACAATTCTTTGAGGGCTCACTTGTTTGTTTTTATTCAGGAACCAGAAGAGAAATAAAAACTGACGGCGTTGTGACAAACCGGCGCTACGATCCCAGGACCTCAGCGGCAAATATTCTTTTAATTCCTGAATGTATTATGGGAAACACTTGAGACCTGAAGTGCAATTCAAAGTGGATTTGAGTTTGTAATAAACTCTGTGATTGTACTCTCTGCCTGTTCAGACTCACTACGTATAAAACTACATTCATCAGGCGGTGACAACATACGTGGCCGAGAGGTAGGCTGGGAAACAACCGTCAGACACGACGCTGGTTAACGTCTGTGGACACCCAACAAACTGCTGCTTTCTTTCTTTAATTTGGTTGTTTGGAGAGCGGTGTGTGGCGCCCAGGTGGGAGATCTAAACACACCTTTTTGGTCCTCATCTCACCGTCAGGGAGGCCTTCTCTAAACTAAAGCAAACTGGACGCTTTAACGCAGAACAACAACTGTATTATGGGAAGCTGAGTAATGAAAAGACGACGAAGTGAACACAAAAGTTTCACACTATTCATGTCTGAAGCTACTTAAGTGCAATTTAGAGGTACTTGTACTTTATATTTTCTGCTACTTTTTATTTCTACTGCACGACATCTCAGAGAGAAATGTTAGAGTTTTTACTTTAACAGGCATTTATTTGAACTTTAGTTACTTTGCAGATTCAGAATAATAATACAACGAATAAATCATGATGTAAAAATAAAAAATTAAAGTAAAAAACATTAACCCCCTGAGACCTGTGGAATTGCGGGCGGTACAGCGGGAAGGAGGTTAAATAACTCTCAAAGTTAGGCTACATTTTGCTGAGGAAAAACTGTCATGGCCATTTTCAAATCACAGCATGGCTTTTTCTGTGGTGTTCCTCGAGGTCTTGGTGTCTTAATGTGGTATTCTGGAGGGATTATTGATAATTTTATCAATTCTCGAGTGGTAAAAAATGGTTAAATTTAGCACAAATCTGTGTAACAAATGGTATCAACCCAAAAATTGCTGCTACAACTTATGATACATAATAGAGCATGGGGATGACCATCATATACTACTATCATAATGTTCTAAACCCTTATACACTTTCACTATTTATTTTAAATAATGAATTCTTGTTTATTTCTTACAAATGACTAGAACAACTTCACACACAGTACTGAGCTGCATCTCAAATTAATCTTCAGGTTCCCAGCTTTCAGATGATGTACACCACTTCTATGTGACATCTACTGTTGACCTGCTATCTCCCCCTAAAGACCCCCTGTACCCCCCTAAAAAAGACAAAAACAAAACAGATCTATTGTGGGTCTCAGAGGGTTAATAAAATCATGATTTTGTTCTCTCAAATCTTGACTTGCAGATGATTAAAACTTGAGATTTGTTTGTGCCTCCTCATTAATAAATCTGTTGGCCATCGCTGGTCTGAACTCAACTTTCACGGCCTTCCAGCTCACATTAACGTCAGAATCTGTTAATTCAGCTGCAGCCAAACAGACCCTGAGCCAAAGAATGTACAGTATATTGCCAAGAAGTGAAACATCAGCAGCAGAGCTACGCTTCCGCCATTTTGGACTGAAAACGACAAGTGAACGCCAGTGAAACGTCCACCTAAAAAGTGCCGTTTAAAAGTAAAACAAAATTATTTCTATTCTATTGTCATATTCTACCGAAATGGCCTGTGTTGAACAATAAAATATTATAAATATAAGAAGGGTTTTCAGTACCAAAATGGCGGTAGCGGCGGAGTTTCGTCTCTTTGCTTCTACACTCTTTGCCTGAGCCACAGTGGCTTCACCACTACCCGCAACCAGCTGACCAACTAGTAAAATAACAAAAACACTCAACGTGACGCCACCCAGCACGTTAACACGACGCACAACCAACTGCAGGTGGACGGGAGCTTCTGGGAGCTTTTTCTACAAGGGAGTATAAAAATAATTTCATCTGAAAACTATCAAATCTTATTTTACGTGTTGAAACACTGACGGGTTAAAAAGTGTTTCACCTGCTGAGCTCAAAAGGCTTTTATTTCTTTATTTGTTACTGGATTCATTGGTCCAGTTTGAGGACTCTGAATCATCAACTAGTGCAACAGGAAGGTAGAAAATAAAAGCTGGTTATTGTGTTTGTTGGAGGTTAATGCCGACAGCAGCGACATGACGTCTTTTTAAGAGAAGTTTGTCCTTGGGGAACTTTCTTTGTGAGTTTTTGTTAGTCAGGTGTTGGCCGTGTGGAGGGGTCAAAGTTCAAACTGTCGCGGCGGAGATAAAACGATTAAAATGCCCTTAAAGAAGAACGTTGAGTTCTCTGTGAGAGACTCACATCAAGGCCTGGATGTTGTTAACAAATTAACCACAATCATTCTCACAGTCAACCACAACATGTCTGACAGATTGATGGAAATATTCCTCCAGAAAACACGTCACATGTTCAAGAACAAAAGCCAGCGACCCACAAATGAAATAAACATGAATAAAGATGATCCTGTAAAGCTGGTACATGAACCCATAACAACTTCTGTCTGTGCTTTGTGTCTGGACTCAGACCTCCAACCTCTTTGTCCTGCAGCTACATAAAGAAACATCTGGATCACATAATGAACCTGCAGCCCTGAAAGTGTCACCGCTTCACTGCCGCCATCGCTCTACACGACTGCTGCGTTCACGCCACATTTACTGAAAGCTGTTTTTTTTAATTCCACAGGTGAGGCGGGATGATTGTTTCTTGTTTTGAGATTTAGAATATGACAAACAGGGAGACAATCTGTGTCCCTGTATACAGGATTTTAAAATGTTTCTACTTCGGCAACTCCTAGCAGAAAGAGCTTAAATGATTCGTCAATATATTAGAAAGATATTTAGTGTTTTCAAGTAATTTTTCAAGCAAAAAAGCTTCTTGATTGTGAGGATTTTAAGACTTGACCCTGGCTTGTTGTCATCTGCATTTCACACTAACTTCTGACATTCTAGAGGCAATTAATTGAGAAAATACATGACAGATTAATATATGATGAAAATAGGTAGTTGTAGCTCTAAAAAGACACAACAAATACATACTGCTATAGCCACCAAGGGAGTTTTTATGGCCAAAATAAAAAATAAATGAATAAATATGTCATTGAATGCGGCAAAAATAATATAAAAAAATAAATGTAGCCATGAATTTATTTATAAAATGTGACATAAATTGATATTTCTGTTTTAATTTGCTTCTTTATTTATTTATCTTTGTATTAATCCCCTTATTTATTTACTCCTCTGTTCAATTTTCCCTTTTGTTAATTTATGTATTTGTTTCTATTTTTTTATTTTTTATTTATTTATTCATATTTTTTCATTTATTTTTTATTTATTTTAAAATATATGTATTTATTTATTTATTAATTTATGTATTTATTTATTCATTTATTTCTGCATGCTTTTCCCCAAGCTTATTTATTTCTATATTCTTTTCTTTATACATTTCTGCCTCATTATACAAATGAGGGAACTGTCACTCAACGTGTGTCATCATGGGGTCAATGCAAAGGGAAAATCGTGTAGAAATAAATAAATGCATAAATATATAAAGAAATACACACATTTAAAAATAAATGTAAAATGAATAAAAAATGAATCCAAAAATAAATATAAAAG
>CAKAKR010010177.1:0-17398 GCA_916700685.1 Adelosebastes latens | reverse complement strand
AAAAAAAAGAGTAAAAGTCCTGCATTCAAAATCTTACTAAAGTACAAGTACATAATAGTATGAGCAAAATAAAGTAGGCTACTATTGCCCATGTGAGTTGTAGGCTATTTGATTGGATTATTATGACTCATGTATTAATAAACAGCATTATACTGTTGTAGCTGTTGCTAGGTGGTTCTATCTGTCAATTCATCATATTTAATGAGCGTATCATGTGTAAAGTCTTTATCCTCAAAGAAACTAGTTACTGCAGTTAGGCTAAATATATTTTCTAGAGCTGCCTGCAACAATTAATCGATTAGTTGTCAACTTTTGAATTACTCTGCAACTATTTTGATAATTGATTAATCCGTTTGAGTCATTTTTTAGAAAAAAAAAAAAAAGGTCAAAATTCTCTGGTTTCAGCCTCTTAAATGTGAATATTTTCTGGTTTCTTTACTCCTCTATGACAGTAAACTGAATATCTTTGAGTTATGACAAAATAAGACATTTGACAGGAAGTATTCAGATCTTATATTTAAGTAAAAGTGGCAGTTTAAAAATACTACCATTAAAAGTAAAAGTCCTGCATTCAAAATCGTACTAAAGTACAAGTACATAATAGTATGAGCAAAATAAAGTAGGCTACTATTGCCCCATGTGAGTTGTAGGCTATTTTATTGGATTATTATGACTCGTGCAGCATTTTACTGTTGTAGCTGTTGCTAGGTGGTTTAATCTGTCAATTCATCATATTTAATGAGCGTATCATGTGTCAAGACTTTATCCTCAAAGAAACTAGTTATTGCAGTTGTTAGACTAGTGTTGTAGAGTAGAAAGTATAGGCTACGTATATTTCTTTAGAGCTGCCTGCAGCAATTAATCGATTAGTTGTCAACTATTGAATTACTCGGCAACTATTTTGATAATTGATTAATCAGTTTGAGTCATTTTTTAGGGAAGAAAAGTGAGATTTCTCTGGTTCCAGCCTCTTAAATGTGAATATTTTCTGGTTTCTTTACTCCTTTATGACAGTAAACTGAATATCTTTGAGTTGTGGACAAAACAAGACATTTTTAGGACGTCATCTTGGGCTTTGGGAAACACTGATCGACATTTTTCACCATTTTCTGACATTTTATATACCAAACAACTAATTGATTAATCAAGAAATGAATCGACAGATTAATCAACAATGAAAATAATCATTAGTTGCAGCCCTAATATTTTCCTCTGTGTGTGGTGTAAAAAAAAATCTCCTTCTCTATCTCTTTATATTGTAGCACTTAGCATAGTTGGGTTGCATCCACATAATTGATTGCACTTATTGTATGTTGCTTTGGATAAAAGCATCAGCTAAATAAATATAATGTTATATGTGAAATGTGAATCTGCAAATTATCAAGTAACTATCTCTGTAATTTAAATGTAGTATAAAGTATGAAAAGGGAAATTAATCAAGTGGAAAACCTCAAAATTAAGTAAATGTATAGTAGTCATTCACTTCGCTGTCATCTTTTACCCAAGTTAAGTAAAACATCTGGCTGCTTCTGTCAAAAACAAAATAATTTATAGCCTGAAATTAGGCTGGCATGATGATTAGGTTTAGTTTCTAAACATGTAGGTCAACCGCACAGTTTCTCCTCTTCTTTATGCAGTGAGAGAGAGAGAGTCTCCGTCTCCAGGCCGAGATAATTAAAGTGCAAAAATTTCAAACTTGAACAGAGTTTTCAAGTGAGTGAGCAACAAAAACACCAGCTCGGGCAGAGAGTACATTATAATCTTCTTTGACATGCCAACTATGTATGCAATGTTAGGGTTAAGCATGTGAAATAGATTTAACCACACTGTCATTTTGATCTTGTGTTTTTGGATCATTTCTGACTTTTCCCTGGCACAAATCAAATTAAATCAGCATATTTACTAATCCATTACATTCAATTCAATTAGATTACCTCAAATAGGCAACAAAAACACTGTTGTCGCAGAGATAGATTTGTTTTAATTAATGTCTAGCTGACAAATACAAGTATTCACCACTAGGTGGAGCTATAACTCTGTGTAAGGGTTTGTTTAGGTAGGAAGTTACCCAACATTTGACATGTGCTTGTTTTGGTCTATTTCAGATACACTAACACAATTAAATTGTTTTAAAATATAACTTTTTTCATTGACGACATTATGCCACAGTAGGAGAAAGACAGGCATAAATAATAAAATTAATAATATTATTATTATAATAAATTATGGCTGAATTCCATTTAGCGGCTTCAGTTTCAGGGTCCTGGCATTGTGCGTACTGGCTCACTATCATGACTTACTGGGAGTCTTGAATAGAACGGAGCTGTCATTAATGCCTTTTTTTTATAACGATAAGTCAAAATGTCTGCTGTGAAAAAGGTCTGTTATGTGGTTATACAGTTGAGGACCACAAAAGGCATTTTAATGTAGTCAAGCTGGTGCTCTGGATGAGTCAGTGCTCCTGTTAACCAGTTATGGTGCCACAGGTTGCAGGCAGCTGTTATTTTATGGAAGTTTTTATTTAATTATAATTAATAATGGCATGTTTAATATAAAGTCACCCAAATTACACCACTCAGAGAACTAAACCGATTCAAACTATCTTTTCGTATAATGTAGAATAGGTGAGATGTGTGTTAGACCACCAGAAACATGCTGTGGTACTGTCTCGCAATCAGCTTGCATCTATACCTATTCATTTGCTAGTTTTTATTTTATTATAATAATATGCATTTCCTTTTTTCATGATTATTATTTTAACGAATTTCCCTTTATTTTCCACTCAATTACTTACTTATGATAATAATAATAATAATAATAATAATAATAATAATAATAATAATACAAACTGTTTGTTTGGCTGTTATTTTATTTTATTTATTTTCTCTTCCTTTTTATTTATTTATTTATTTATTTTCTTAAAAAAAGAAATACAAAAGAAACATGCTGCAGTACTGTCTCGCAATCAGCTTTCATCTACCTATTAATTTGTTAGTATTTATTTTATTACAATGCTATGCATTTCCTTTTTTTCATGATTATTATTATTTTTATGAATTTCAATTTATTTTCCACTCATTTACTTATTATTATTATTATTATTATTATTATTATTATTATAGTTTGGCTGTTTCCCCTTGCTTTTATTTTATTTTATTTCATTTATTTATTTTCTCCTCCTTTTCTTCTTTATTTAGTTGGGTTTTTTTCCTCCTCTCATAAACATATTGCTTTTGGATTTATGATTATGCTATGGCATGTTCTCTGGCTTATTCATTGACATTTTACGATGAAATTATTCTGTATCAGAGTACGTGTATAGTCTAAGTAAGTCAATAAATAAAAAGTAAAAAGAAAAAGAAACATGCTGTAGTATATACTGTATATATTGATTATGATCTAGTCTGCAGTCACAGACTCACAGTCTGGCCAACATGCCCATTTTCCACTCACAATTCGTATATTTTATATTGTGTAATCTATTTGAGGCGCGTCACCAGAAAACACCTGAGACATATCAACAGTGTTGTTGCCATAGCATCACCACTTAATCCAATCACGGTGAATCTTGCCTTGAGTTGTCTTGTATAACATTAATAGGATACATAAATGGCCATTTAGCAGGTTAATATCTGTCAACATCCAATTTGATTCACTTAAGCAGGGTGGATTTAAGCTGAAGTCCGCCTGTTGCAGGAGCTTTTCTGTCATTACCAGCCCACTCATTCAACGTAGTTCATAATCACACAAACATGCAGCGGCAGGAATGTGGGACCTCGTCATCAGATGGTGCTGCTTCATCATCATCACACGTCTGTTTCCATTTGAGGATCAGTTAGACTGCATAACCCACTCTGGCTCCACGGCGCTTTTTTAAAAGCTAAAAATAGCAGTTCACATAACTTAACAGAGTCGTGGTTACACGACTACCCCGGGATTCCTTTTGAATGAAGTGGAGGTCAAAGGTGACGGGGACACAGCCAATAGTAGTGCTTCCTGTTTAAAATGGAATACTTCAACTCCTTGGAGAGGTGTGGGTAGGAGAGGGAATCAGCATCTGTGAGAGGCCCACACATTTCTGAGTTTGATAAAGTCACACTGAAGGATGGAGGCTGACGTGAATGTGAAAGTTTTTGTTTTAACTTGCTGAACAGGCGGAGGGGAGGAATTCCCTTTAAATAAGTTAAGAAATATTTTGTTTCTTTAAGACTTTACAGCACTCTGGTGAAATCGTGGCGCTGTATCTACAATCAGATGATGGTGGCGCGGATACGTGCAGGTTGTCTGGCACATGTCCAGCAGCATGTGCTCAGACATGCTGTGGTGGTGGGAGAGGGAAAATGCACTGGCGGGCTCGTCTTTATCTAGAGTAGTATGACTCACGCTCAATGGCTTCCTTTATTCCCTGAGGGCCTTGAAGCAAAACTAAAGTTTACTCGCCTGTTTCTGACTGGCAGCAAACAGTCTCCTCAGTGACGTCACCCACTATTGAACGGTTCAAATGTGAACAGCTTTACTCATCGACAGTGAAGACTAATCAGTGGTGCAATCTGGGCGCTGTTATGTCTGCTTCCCGTGCTGGGCTCGGTTTCACCTGAAAGACTAATCTAAACACTCATCAGGGATTGACCAACCTGCCTATGATCATGAGTATTACTGAAAAGTCCTTTTGTTTCCACTCTGATAAGTGATAAGGATGAGATAGTCAGAGGCAAAGTACAAGGCACAAAAAAAGTCGATCTGAAAAATACAGATGTTCGGTCCCTGTAAACATACTTGTTTGTGTTCTTGTCCTCTTCCCTTATTTGAACAAGAGGAGCTCCTTCGTCTTCTGATGTAATGTGACACACAAGTGAGCTCACTCATACTAATAGCACATGAGCTTGTCATTTGAGTGTTTTTTAAATATCTATGCCTCCTTCACTCATACAATATTAATAGCTGTATTGATCACCCACTCACCCACAGAAACAGTGACACGCTTACCATAGCCCCACAAATCACTGATGTCATGTTTGTGTGTGTGTGTATGTGTGTGTGTTTTTTATGCCTCTGCGCCAGCAACAGACGTGGCCGGAGGCAGTATGTTTTCAGTTTGTCCGTACGTCCAGACCGTTCTCGAGAATGCGATTTCTCAGGAACACCTGGAGGGAATTTAATTGAATTTGGTACAAACGTCCACCTGGACTAAAGGATGATCTGATCCGATTTTAGTGGTCAAAGGTCAAAGGTCAAGGTCACTATGATCTCACATCCTTCCCATTCTTGCGACATTTTGGGAACGCCTTGAGCGAATTTCATCAAATTTGGCACAGACGTCCACTTGGAGTCAAGGATGAATTGATTCGATTTTGGTAGACAAAGGCCACTGTGACCTCAAAAACCACGTTTTTGGCCATAACTCAAGAATTCATACGCTAATTATGACAATTTCACACAAATGTCTAATAGGGTAAAACAATTAAGTGGTGACATCCGGACAGACGTGGATGTAAACTGCAACTTGACTGGATGGCGGAAGCCGTGTGACGGTAATTGTAGTTTGTATTTGAACCGTGTCTACTTGATTTTTCAACTATCACACATTGTAGTGTGAGTGTAACAATGTTGTACACTTATTACAGTTACAGAAGAAGTTAAACTGCTTTAATGCTGCTTTATGTATGATGACTACTGTGCTGGAAATGTGAGTCAAAGGAAGTCAAAGTTCCTGCAGATTGATTGTCTTGTTCAGGAATGAATGTTGAAATTAATCATTTCGACTTCTGATATGTCACAGCAACCTGTACCACCCAGTTACCGGCAGGTTGTTGAAACTCCTTCAGCTCCTGACGTAGGAGGGGGACAGGCGGGGGGGTGGAAGAGATGGTTGTCTCATGCAGCCAAAACAACCTGAAGCTTGAAGCCGGAAAACCTGTAGACATGAGGGTAATCTCCTCTGTGATACACATCTACATCCTTGGATAAAGAATATATGCATTTCTGAATTTTCCACCTAAGTGTGTTGCATTATAATTTATAATAAATAGCCTACCGAATTCCATGGATTTTTCATGCACTGGTCAATTTTGAGATTTTGGGCTATTTAGCTTCCATAACATGTCTTCTTTCAGACTAGTGGAAAGAAAACATCCAAATTAGGTGTTTATTTTACTACTTTGTCTATTTGCCTGTAGATTGCTCTTGATTTTACTCAATGTTATCAGTAGATAATGACTCATTTACATATCTAAACATAACATTTCAGAAAACTTAATACATAATACAAAAGTAATTGTCTTAATGTAAGTAATCAACTGGGGAAGTTTCATGAAATTTCCACTTCAGTAGCACATACATACATGTACACCAAACTTTTCCGTTTCATTCATATTCTGAAGGATTTCACAGAGCTATAGGTTTGTTCATATATCATTTATAGCCTGATTTATACAATATTGTATTCTAAAAACATGCCGTAGTAGTCCAACAATGAACAATATAAACAGAAATCCTGGGAACTATGACTACCTAAGATCTGAAGCATTTCAATCTGCTCCAGGTGTCACTTTGTGTTTCCATTTAGTCCATCTTTTGCTTCTTTAATCATTTATCTGGCTCGAAGCAGCAACGTGGCATGGCAGAGCACGGCTCTGTGTATCATCTATTCCACAGAAAAGATCATTTTAATGTCCTCCACGTGTATGATAAACAAGAACCAAGAGATGCAAGAGGTTCCAATCAATCCCATGTTATAAATAACACAGAATAAAGCTTTTGATCCAAAAAAATCCTAATGAACAACACATTTTACAGTAAACTTGCAACTTCCTCATTCATGACTCAACCTTACTCCCTTTAAGCAAGCACATGATGTTACAATTAGACTTAATGAGACACAACCCACAATGCAAAAACTACTGCCAAAATATCCGCTCTAGACCCACTGGAAATCTTTTATATATTTCAGTATTTTTGCAAGTTCAAGATGAGCAACTCTGAGTGAACAATGTTGGCGTGTGCTTCATCAGTATCAAAAGCCACATAGGCTTTAACAGTTTATTCCAAAGATATGGGACATTTTCTTCCAAATAAGTACATAAAACTTTGTGTAAAAACAGTACATAAATCTGTACTCTACTTCCTGCTAGTACAATTTAAGTGGCTGTGTGTCTTCAGTGTTCCTTCATCTCCCAATGATTTATTGTTTCTGTGCACTCAGTCCTTTTCTTGTGAACATATATTTAACATTTTGTGTGTGAACCTAACAAGTTGATTTGTACAAGCAAGCGCTCATTTTGTTTTTGTTTTTGCTCCTCCAAAAAATTCCTTGTACGCACAGGTACTTAACAATAAACAGACTCAACTCCACTCAGAAGTCATCAGGAAGTTTAGCGGCGTAGCTCGAGTAAATCCTTTGAGTTTTGAAGTTGAGAAAGAAGGGAGGCTCCTGCCCTGGTACTTTTCCTTTCATCAGTGCAATGAGGGCACTTGCAATAAGAAAGAACTTGCCCTCTTTGCCAGCTTTACCCCATAAAAGGAGCCTTTATCGTTCCCCTCCAGCTTGTCACAATGGGGGCTACAAGAGGTGGAGGGGGTCTATGATAAATACACATGGATGCATTCTTCACCCCCCACTCTCTCAGGCACACATAAACACACTGAAGTGACCTTATGTCCTGTTAGTTAAGACATTAGAACACCTGCAGAGTACGCAGGAAGTTTAGCTCTTAAAAGAGGTAATCAAAAACAGGCCGAAGCTACACCTATATTACACAAACACATACTGCAACAAGCACAAGCCTGCCTCCCGTTGCTACCCAGCAGATTAATATGCTGAGCAGCACACAGTATATGCACATGGTGGTTCCTCGGCCCCTCCACCCTCTTCTTTCCCGACACGCATTCTCACAAAAATTCTAAACAAAGGGAATATAAAAGAGCAACAACGGCTGGCTGGAAGTTGAGAAAGAGAAGGAGGCAAGATGTGAAAAAAGACAGAGCATGCAGAGTGAAATGGGAGGGAGAGGCACTGAGGGGAGAAATGAGGGGGTGTTGAGGAGGAGGGGAGAGTCTGAGGGAAACAACTTAAAGGCGGTGAGAGCAGAAGACTATAGTACACGGTGAGAGCACACAGAGCGGCAACAAGAGAGACTTGAAATATCCACCACCATCAAACAGGTACAGTAAACCATTTTTCTTTACTTTTAAGTTACTTTTTATCACAATGCTGATGTGTGTGTTGGCCAGATGCAAAACACATGTTCATTCTTAGAGGTCTCAGTTGCATTTAAAGGCATGGGAAAAGACCTTCTGGGGTATTATTATCATTTCAACATTAACCAGAGTGTGTAAAGTGAAAATCCAGACATGGTTCCCACAGATCTCATGTGGCTTGGTGCCGGGAGAAAATTGATGAGCTGATGATGGGGTCACCCAAATAGTTGTCTTTCTTTCTTCCAGCACTCATCAGCATTTATTTATCTAAAGCTGTTTACAGGATGGGAACTAGAACACCGCAAATGTTTGATTACACACAGAGCCATTTCCGAGCTGTAAACTTTGGTGAAATAGACTCTTAGTCAACAAGCCAAACAAGACATTTGTTTTAAGTCTCTCAAGAAACCTTTCTTGTCCTCTGTCAAAAGAGGGAATCTTAAAATCTCATATGTCCTATCTCTTATCTTTATTCTTTACCACTGTGGATCCTTCATTATTTTTGCCTGATGTTGTGACCAAGTTCTGTATCTTGGTTTCTGTGTTTTGACGCAGTGACCACTACTACAATGACTCTACCTTCTTGATTTCAGTTTCTGTATTTACTAGGGCTGTCAATCGATTCAATTATTTAATCCAGATTTATCGCATGATTGTCAATGATTAATCACAAATTAATCGCACAATTTCTATCTGTTCAAAAATGTAAATTTAATACACTTATCACCATGGGAGTGGTCTTTATGCAAATGTATGTATATATTTATTATTGTAAATCAATTAACAACACAAAACAATGACAAAAATTGTCCAGAAACCCTCACAGGTACTGCATTTAGCATAAAAAACATGCTCAAATCATAACATGGCAAACTCAAGCCCAACAGACAACAACAGCTGTCAGTGTGTCAGTGTGCTGACTTGACTATGACTTGCCCCAAACTGCATGTGATTATCATAAAGTGGGCATGTCTGTAAAGGGGAGACTCGTGGGTACCCATAGAACCCATTTTCATTCACATATCTTGAGGTCAGAGGTCAAAGGACCCTTTTGAATATGGCCATGCCAGGCTTTCATCACCAAAATTTAGCGCAAGTTTGGAGCGTTATTTATTTATTCCTCCTTCGCAAGCAAGCTAGAATAACCCGTGGTTGGTACCAAAGGATTCCTTAGGATTTCTAGTTTTATATGATGCCAGTATCTTCTCTCTAGCTTTAAAATTGAGAACGCAAGTTGCGATTAACGCAAGTTGCGTTAATGCGTTAAAGAAATTAGTGGCGTTAAAACAAATTTGTGTTAAAGCGTTATTATCAACTTTGACAGCCCTTACATTTACATTTTAATTCCTTCTCATAACTGGCCTCTAGGTATAATCTTAATGTACAAGGTCACCAGAGAAGCAATGACCAATGAAGATGTATTTCCTCTCTTAGACTGACTGGATAAACATACAGTTAACGGTGCTATGTAGATCTATCTTCTGTATTGTTTTCGCAATAACCAACATTTTTAGAATCCGTTCTCATCGTTTGTCGCTTCTGTCCATAGAGATGACGTCACTGTGCAGGAACCTGGCTGTGCTTCTCCTTTTTCTGAGCACCTCGCCTCTCCTCCACTCCCACCTCTTCACCCGTGCTGCCTCCACTTCCCCTCCCGTCACTCGTCCTCGGATCATATACATGACTGCCTTGGGCTCAGATGATGACTATGACGATGACTATGAGGATGAAGACCACAACCACAACCATACTCCTGAAGTAGTGCAGGACACCGTGAAGAATACCTTCCTCAAACAAACGCCACCACAGCTCTGCCAGTACAACCCCTGCTCGGAGAATGAGGAGCCCTGCGAAAAGATTTCAGAAAAGACTGGGTGCCTCTGTCCCGGGGTCAGCGGGGCCGATGTGCCTCCTCATGCTCCACGCATCCAAGTGCTGCAGCCAATCAGTGAAGGCGATGACAGAGGGAAGATAGAGGTGCAGTGGTGTGCTCCATCTTCTGTGGTGTCTGGGTACAGAGTGGTGATAGAGGGAAGTGATGGTCAGGAGTTTGGGGGAGTTTCAAGACGAGGTTTTGTCGGATCTTTGGTGGTTGGGACTAAAGTGTGTGTGGAGGCGGTGAACAGTGCAGGACACAGCACCCCCTCAGAGTTCTCCTGTAAGCGGTATGACCTTCCTGAATCTTCTGACCATAAACTGTTGGCTGGGGTCATAGGAGGAGGAGTCGCCCTCCTTCTACTTCTCATCATAGCAGCTGTGATTTTCTGGCAGCATCAAATGCGTAAAAAGGCAAAGAGAGACTCCGCTGATGGACTTGGGAACCCTTCTTACAGCACAGAGGGGACTCTGTGATTCGGACTGGTTCAGCACAGACAATCCGTCCCGGTCACACTGGACAGGCCCCTGGAGACAGGGAGCACAGCAACGGTGTAATCATGAACAAACAGCTCTGGGGTGGAGTTATAGTTCATTTAAGAAGTTGTTTACTCTCCTGTTTCAAGGAATATGTAAACATATTGAGGAAAAGATGAGTGGTGTTCATGGAATAACACTAACAAATGGGTAATTCTGTTATTTTGTGGTTAGAGCTACAGGTTTATTTGCTGGCAAATGAACCTTTGCATGTTAATTGTAGTGTTATTTTATCTTATCATGGCTGAATTTAAATGTAAATCTATTTTTTTAGGATATAGATACTGACTATTGTACTAAACTATTTTAATAAAAACTAAAAAAAAACAATTTTTGTCTTTGTAAGGTATGCAAGCTACAACAACAGTTTTAGTGTGTGCCTTGGCATCGAGTCTCTGAAACTTAACTGGAGGGACTGAACAACGGTCGGTCCAAAATGTCCCATATACATTTTTATGTTGATTTGAGTCGAGATCTTGTGACTGCAGAGGCCATTGGATATGATTGTCACTATTTTAACACTTGTCAAACCATTCATTGACCCCTTGTATGCTGTATGGAAGCATTTGTCACATCCATCCGTATGCAATGGTGAAAAGTATTTAAGTTTAAGAACAGTTTTAAGGTACTTTTGCTTTACTTGAGTAATTTCATTTTATGTTACACTATACTTCTCCACTACATTTCAGAGGAAAAAGATGGTACTTTTCACTCCATTTTTACTTTTTCTTCTGCAGATTAAGATTTCACATACAAAACAGATGATCAATTTATAGATAATGATGCATTTTTATAGATTAAACCAGGGGTGTCAAACTCATTTTAGTTCATGTGCCACATACAGTCCAATTTGATCTCAAGTGGGCCGGACCAGTAAAACCATTGCATAATAAACAAGTTTTCCCTTTCTTTTACTGTAAAGATGTGCAAGTACATTCCTGAAATTTTCATAATTAATGAACAAAATCCATTTCCAAAAGAGATGAACAGTTGGCTACGACTAAAAAGAGACTGCTGTTTCCACAAACCTGCCAACAATTTATTTATAAGATAAGATAAGATAAGATATTCCTTTATTAGTCCCGCAGTGGGGAAATTTGCAGTATCTTCTCTGTTCTCAGTTCTCCTTGCCCATTTCTGAATTTTTCACCATGATGAGTCCGATACTGGCGCTGAATATTATATTCTTTGAGTACTGATAGGTGCTATGAACATTCAAGCACACTGGTTTCCCATTTACCTCTATGTGAAGAAATAGAACCGGTCCATTTTTCTTGAAAAACGTAAGCACATGGGATCTGTAATAGCGTATCCAGCATAGGGCCTGCTAGTCTTATTAGGACTGTGTGACCCCCAGCGTATAAATAGGAATAGCAGTGCATTTTATTGAAAAATTGAAATGATTGACTTCTCTGCACACTTTGCAAAGTCATGGGCCGTATTGGACCCTTTTGACGGGCCAGTTCTGGCCCTCGGGTCTTATGTTTGACACCCCTGGATTAAACTATTCAGCAGGATATAAAGTTGTTAAAATATGCTCCACCTCGAATTGGTGCATCAATAATGATAATTCAATAATATGATGTTTATATTACAATATAACACTCTGAAATGGGTCATTTTACCTATAGCATATTTAGCTGATAATATGTCTAAATGAATATTGAATGCAGGACACCTAACAGAATATTTTTTTACATTGTGCTATCCTTACTTTCACAGGATCTGAATCCTCCAAACCAAATCTACAACTTTTATTTTGAAAGTCTTGTAGAAACACTGTTAGTAGGAAATTAATTTGATTGGCTAACAACTGAGGAAGTCCCGCCTTCCCTCGGCGTCTAAGCCAATGAGGTGTCACTAAACACCGTGAGGAAGAAGTAGCGTGGGACATTAAAACTACCTTTCATACAAGCAGGATGTCGAGCTCAGGTGAGTCTTTCTCACTTCTCTCACTGACACAGATATAATTTAACTGAATGCAGCCTTTCTGAACTGTATAAACGACTTGAACTTGTTGCATTGAGCTAACTATCTAGTGAGCAGATTTCTGTAACTAAAACATATTCAATGAAGAGAGCACATTCATAATGACTCAGCAAACAATAAGAGTCTGGAGACCAAACAGGAAGTCACTTGTGTCCTCAGGGTATGCAGGTATCCAAACAACAACCACCAAACAAACAGGATTCATCATTTCATTCTCAAGTGAATCAAAACACGATGTTACCTGTTACATCAAAGTATTATAGAGTATTATAATTAATTTTTTTTAAACAATATTTTGTATTGAATTTTACATATAAACATATATATACATACAGACAGACTAACAATATTAATAATTAAATTATACAATGAAATGTTTAGTCAGAATTTCCACAGTAATCAAAAAAAGAGAGACATGACATTTCATGTATTTCACATATCTAACAAAGAAAACAAATAAGATAAGACAAAAATAAATAAATACATCAAAGAAGAAGAAAAAAAACACAACAATTTCTTCTTTTTTTTATTGTGTTATAAAGTGATTACAAAACAAGTGAAGACATTTGCAGGGACATATATAAAAAGACCAAAATATATTATACAGAGAAAGACAAATAACAAAGTACAAACACAAAACTAAACTAAACTAAAACAACACAAGGGGATAAAAGCAGGATGAAGAATGTGTGTGTGTGTGTGTGTGTGTGTGTGTGTGTGTGTGTGTGTGTGTGTGTGTGTGTGTGTGTGTGTGTGTGTGTGATGTGGATAATGGGTGAACAACAATTTCAACAACAGCACTCAGCAACACACAGCAGTTTCAATTTGACTGTGCTTCCTTGACGTCAAAGAAACTCCAACAAAGGTTTCCACACTTGTTCAAATTCTGCTGCTTTTCCTCTGGTTATGTATGTAAGTCTCTCCAGTACAACACAAGATGCCATCTCCCTCACCCATACATGTATCGAAGGTAAATCCATTTTTCTCCAAGACAAAGCTATCATTCTCCTGGCCTGCAGGAGTCCAAAAGTATTATAATATTTAATAACACTGACAAATAAACTGTATTTAATATGGATCATGTCACCTCAGTGTGCAGGTGCATACAGCAGGAAAGGGTGGTTATAGTAGTCTATGATGGTTAAAATCTTGTATCAGTCTGTTTTATCACCTGTGTTTAAACAAAGTGTAACTTTATGGGAGTATTCAACAGAGGCTTATCAGTCTGAACAAAGCCTTTAATGTGTTTCCTCTCTCATTGCCAGTCACCAAGGATGTTAAGGATATCTCCTATGAGGATCTGAAAGCGCTTCTGGGAAAGAGCGAGAATCTCCTTCTGATTGATGTTCGCTCTAAAGAGGAAGTGGATAAAGGACATATTCAGGGATCCATTCACATCCCAGGTGAGCTTCTTTTGAATTAATTTACATGTAGGGATGCACCGATACCGGATCGGATATCGGGCCGATACTGACTTAAATAGCTGGATCGGGTATCGGTGACAATGGAGCCAATCTAATAAATGAAATTCTATGTTTATACACTATATACATTATATACTGGAGTTTTAATTCCTGTTTAAGTTTTGACCAATTGTTGCAGCATTAAAAAGATTAACACCTGAATTGTAATTAATGCAAATAATTCCTGTTACTTTTGAAGATTTTTTTACTAAGTTGCTGGTGCACAATTTATATCATCTGATAGCCAAAACCCAGGTATCTCTATCAGTATCAGTACTTAAAAAGTCGGATCGGTGCATCCCTATTTATATGAAGGGAAAAAAAAAAATCAAAGTAAATACATACAGTATGTACCACTGTCCAGTACTGAACACTGAATTTCCTTTTTCCCTTTAATGTTACCACTTATCAGACACATTCAGTCCACAGAAGTACCAAGTGTGCCATCTATTTAATCTCAAAATATGTTTCTGCCCTCCCCTCTTCCTCCTTTTATTCATTCAGTTGATACAGTCGAGGCTGCTCTTGCAATGGCGCCAGAAGAGTTCAAGGCCAAGTACGGAGTAACCAAGCCACCGTTGGATGCGCCAGAGCTGGTGTTTCACTGCCAGATGGGCAAGCGAGGGGGAGCTGCCACTGGCAAGGCCTACGAACTTGGATACGTGAAGTAAATAAGTTATTGTTACTAGATCTTATACACACACAGACAGCCTGTCTTGCTTTTACGACTCCTGTACACTTTGTTTCCTCACAGTAACATTTCGTCTGTAAACTTTGCTGTCCACATGTTACGTCTACATTACGTTTTCTTATTTGTCCCTCTGTCTTCTGTTTCAGTGCTTGTAATTATGCCGGAGGATACAAGGAGTGGTCTGCGAAAGAGGGAAAGTGATTTGTGTTGTTTATATGTTCTTTATATGTATTTAAAATAGCAATTGTGAAATTGAACAAAATCTTTTTATACTGTTTTGTTTTCATACTCAACATCATTGCATTTGAAATATATGAATAGATATAAATAAAATAAATTGTGTTATTTGCTCAGATGTACATGTGTTGGTGGGGTTCATTTCAGAGAGAGTTGAATATCTAGGCATGCAAAAACAGGAAAAAACACTTTATGCATGCTAAAAAAAATATAGTAGCATCAAATGTAGTACAAACAGACGGTATACAGTAACAAAAGGTCAGATGAGGAAGACTGTGAGATGTGTTTGAAATCTCAAGAAAAAGCTTGTGAGTAGACCTTCAGGTAAGATCATATCCTCAGTAATTTCTGTAAATTTGGTGTGGTTTAAAGACGTGAAGAAGACGATTACACATAAACAGTATAGAGTACAGATTCAGTACACTTACAGTAATTTATTTTAACCACAATATATTGGAAGAACCAAAAATATAAATTATATATTCATATAAATAGATCTATATTACAGATGATATTTATATATTTTTTATATATATTATGTGTTAATATACAAATAAATAAATAAATATTATTATGCAGGGTTTTTTTTGCAGGGGGGGGTTCTTATGAAAAGTGTATTTCTAAATTCCTGGCTATGGGGCTATAGTCCTGCTTTCCGGAGCCTAATTACAATGAACAAATCAAGGTAATTTCCACAAATGTGTTATTGATTTCAAACAGTATACAGTACAGATTCAGTACACTTAACAACAGTTTATTTTACCATAATATCTGGGAAGAACCAAAAATATAGATTATATATTTATATAAATAGATCTATATTACAGATTATATTTATATATTTTTCATATATATATTATGTGTTTATATACAAATAAATAAATAAATATTATTATTATTATTACTATTATGCAGGTTTGTTTTTGTTTTTTTTAATGAAAATAGTATTTCTAAATTCCTGGCTTTGGGGCTATAGTCCTACTTTCAGGAGCCTAATTACAATGAACAAATCAAAGAAATTTCCACTAATGTGCTATTGATTTCAAACAGTATACAGTACAGATTCAGTAAACTTACAACAGTTTATTTTACCATAATATCTGGGAAGAACCAAAAATATAGATTATATATTTATATAAATAGATCTATATTACAGATTATATTTATATATTTTTCATATATATATTATGTGTTTATATACAAATAAATAAATAAATATTATTATTATTATTATTATTATGCAGGTTTGTTTTTGTTTTTTTTAATGAAAATAGTATTTCTAAATTCCTGGCTTTGGGGCTATAGTCCTACTTTCAGGAGCCTAATTACAATGAACAAATCAAAGAAATTTCCACTAATGTGCTATTGATTTCAAACAGTATACAGTACAGATTCAGTAAACTTACAACAGTTTATTTTACCATAATATCTTGGTAAAAAACAAAAATATAGATTATATATTTATATATTTATTTATATGTTATTACTTGTTTTTAAATAAATAAATACAATATGTATTATTATTATTTTTTTGTTTTTTTTCTTATGAAAAGAGTATTTCTAATTTCCTTGCCATAGGGCTATAGTCCTACTTCCAGGAGCCTAATTACAATGAACAAATCAAAGAAATTTCCACAAGTGCTATTGATTTATAGACTACCTATCTTGTATTACATCTGATTTCACAGATTTCACATTATTGCCAGCTGTGACTAAACTATACACTATAGGGTGTAGAAAGGTGTATATTATTTAACAGGGAAACATTTTAATGTGACACCAGGAGTTAAAACCCCCCCATTGAGCAGCTTCAATTAGCTAAAGATGCTCAGAGAAATACAGCAGGTAATGCTTTAAATAAGGGCTATTCTTACTAGAAACAAAGTTCCTATGTTTAAAATGATTGTTTAATTTACAGTTAATCTGCTCATAATTATGTATAAATAGAGACTGGTCATCAAAGGTGTGAAGCTAACAGTAGCTAGCTAGCATAACATACAGTTAGCCATAGCTTTGGCTATCCAGCTAAAGTAGGTGACAAGTGATTTGTTTTTAATGAACTCTACCACCTCAGGTGTTGCGGCTGGTCATGATTTTGAAAAAGCAAAGACAGCACCATGGTTTAAAGAATTCAGGAGGGCTTTTGGTGCTTCTGTGGACTGAAACAGGAGCTTCTGTTCAAAGTGTGAACTGCACAGGTAAGTTTAAACATTAAACACCTTCACCATGTTTAAACACTTCACCATATTTATACACTTCACCATGTTTATACACCTTCACCATGTTTAAACACTTCACCATGTTTCAACACCTCACCATGTTTCAACACTTCACCATGTTTCAACACTTCACCATGTTTCAACACCTCACCATGTTTCAACACCTCATTATGTTTAAACACCTCATTAAA
>CAKAKR010010172.1:20198-32436 GCA_916700685.1 Adelosebastes latens | reverse complement strand
AAAAAAGTCGTAATATTATGAGAATAAAGTCAGAAGTTTAATAGAAAGATAGTCGTAATATTATGAGAATAAAGTCAGAAGTTTAAGAGAAAAAAAGTTGTAATATTATGAGAATAAAGTCAGAAGTTTAATAGAAAAAAAGTCGTAATATTATGAGAATAAAGTCATAAGTTTACGAGAAAAAAGTCGTAATATTATGAGAATAAAGTCAGAAGTTTACGTGAAAAAAGCCGTAATATTATGAGAATAAAGGCGGAAGTTTACGAGAAAAAAGTCGTAATATTATGAGAATAAAGTCAGAAGTTTACGTGAAAAAAGACGTAATATTATGAGAATAAAGTCAGAAGTTTACGAGAAAAAAGTCGTAATATCATGAGAATAAGGTGTGTAACACTCGAGTCTTTGATCCATATGTACACAACATACAGACGTTCAGCACGTTCGCTGCCACGACGTGATGACGTATCGTGTGCGTAGATGGACGCAGCCTCCCTCTAGGTGATTGGGCTGTCTGTGTGTCTGCGGGGGGAGAACAGAAGAGCTGAGCGGGTTCCGGTTGATGTTGCTGCTCCTGGGCCGCAGGGTTCCGCTGTCATACGAACACAGACTCACTACCTGCTGTCCATCCTCACCGTCCAGGCCCGTTCTGCTCAGAGCCTCAGAGTCCCGCAGACAGACAGAACCGTGTCAGTTAGTCCAGCCGGTCAGAACACAGGAACCATGCCCGAGAGGAGGCCCTTCGTCCGGCTACCCGCTGACGTCTACCCCGTCAACTACGGACTGAGTCTGAAGCCAGACCTCATCGACTTCACCTTTGAGGGCAAACTGGAGGCGCTGGTGGAGGTGAGAGGATGTTTACCTGCATGGAGGGATGAGTGAGAGCGTGGAGGAGATGTTGTTATGTAATGAGACCAGCTAACGGTACCAGGAGCTAGCTAGTTAGCTCATTAGCGGCTGGTTGTTAGCCAGCAGCAGCTAACGTTAGCCGTCAGATGCTAACCTAGCTAGCCCGTGTGTTGTCGCTGGCTGCAGGAGACTCATGACTGAATAGAATAGAGAATAGAATAGAGACTTTATTGTCATTGTCATTGAAAACAACGAGAATCAGTTGAGAAGCTGTTGGCAGTAAAAGCAAACATTAAAAGTAAACACATCAAAACATTCAAATCAAAAAGTAGACAGATAAATTGATCATAAAGTGCAGGTGCCATGATTATGGTTCAGCAGCTACTGGATGTGTCTGTGACCAGCCAGAGCTAACTGGAGCTAACTGAAGCTAACTGAAGCTGACTGAAGCTGACTGGAGCTAGCTGAAGCTAACTGGAGCTAACTGGAGCTAACTGAAGCTAACTGAAGCTGACTGGAGCTAACTGAAGCTAGCTGGAGCTAACTGAAGCTGACTGAAGCTAACTGAAGCTAGCTGAAGCTGACTGCAGCTGACTGAAGCTAGCTGGAGCTAACAGAAGCTAACTGAAGCTAACTGAAGCTGACTGCAGCTGACTGAAGCTAGCTGGAGCTAACAGAAGCTGACTGAAGCTAACAGAAACTGACTGAAGCTAACAGAAGCTAACAGAAGCTAACAGAAGCTGACTGAAGCTGACTGAAGCTAACTAAAGCTGACTGAAGCTGACTGAAGCTAGCTATCACAACAGTCCTGCAGACAGCAGACCTGCACTCTCATGTTAGCTCAGCCATTAGCCTGCAGGCTAACAGGCGCTTAATGTGTTTCTAAGAGCAGTTTGTTGTCTGCCAGCAACGTTAACTCCTCCTTACACCAACGCATAGCTATAAATCACTATCGATTAATCTGTTATAGATTACTGAGGTTGGTAACTAGCCAGCCAGCTGCTAGCGGCTAAGCTAACGACCACTAATGTTTGCTAAATCATGGCAACATCATGTGGCCTCCTCCCACCATCCAACCCTCACTCTGCTGCTGCTGCTGCCTCACTCCGAGGGAACAACTACTCACATCCTTTACCCAAGTTAAAGTACTACTACTGCAATACCACACTGTGAAAATACTTCACTATAAGTTAAAGTACTACTGCAATACCACACTGTGAAAATACTTCACTATAAGTTAAAGTACTACTGCAATACCACACTGTGAAAATACTTCACTAGAAATTAAAGTACACTGCAATACCACACTGTGAAAATAGCTGTAATAGTAATAGTTGTATCAAATGGAAATACTCAAGTAAAGTACAAGTACTTCAAATTTGCACATAAGTACAGCACTTGAGTAGATGTAGTGAACTCTCCTCCTGACTGTTAAAAATGAAGAATTTGCATGATTTTATATGGTGCTTTCAGATGTGGTGGTGTTCACTGTGTTCACCAGCAGAGTCCATATGAACCCCCCCCCTCATGTCGTATTCACAACATCGTTAGTGGAAAGTTTCTAAAAGTTCAGAGTTCGTGAGTTGTGACGTGTTTGTTGACGTTGTCAGAAATGGCGGAGGCCATGGAAGTTCATTTTTCGGTGCATAATAAGTGAATATATTGTAATTTTAGTCATATATTGTTTTTCTTGGTAGTTTTATAATATGTCTGAGGAAAATGTTGAAATTCCCAACGACCTCATCTTTCTCCTCTGTCATTATGTCTTTACATTTCCTACATTATGTTACCTGCTTGCTAGCTTGCTAACTTGTTAGCCTCTGTGGCTTCTAGACGCCGACAGTAACGTTAATATTGCCGTTGCTTAGCAGCGATGTTCTCACTACTTAACCACTTAAACGCCAAGAATATCGTAATACACAACTTCCCATGTTGTAAACACCAGTTTGATTTGAAGGCACCAGTAGTATTCTCAGAGCAGCTCTGGTTAAAAGTTAAACTATTCTTGTAAATTTGAGGAATGCACACTGCGTTTGCTAACGTTGGTCAGCTGTCAGTTGACTTACTGAAATAGGTAATCGGATAGTGAATCATTTGGGTGTAGCTACTGTGTAACCAGCACATAAAACAAACATACCAGCTCACTTTGCATTTATTTCACAGATAAAATCTGTACTTGCCGTTTGTAAATTGCTCCATTGTGCATGGACACCTGTCAGCCTGGTGTCCTCTAACACCTGAGGCTGGTTGTAAACACTCACTCAACACACTTTATCAGAGCATTCAAGACAGACCACTACACTACAGTATGTATGCTCTAAATGTGTACATCTGCTAATATTAGTTGTTCTTTGTGTATATGACACCCTTCACTAATGGGATATAAACTGCTTCACTATCAAAAACAGATAATATTAATAGTGGTTTATTAAATTTGATTAGATAACACAAACCCCAATGAACATGAGTAGCATTTTAAATACAAAGCACACAGCTGAAAATTTATAAAATAAGGTTTTGCCTGACCAATAGTCAAACAAAGAAGAGCAGTAAATCCTTACATCTGAAAAGCTGACATTGGAGAATAACTTAAAACGAGTACTTATCAAAACTGTTGACAAGTATTTTCTGTCATATTCATTGTTTCAGCACTAAACCGTTGAAAGATGTCAGTGGATGTTTTTGAGAAGTTTAGCTAATTTTGTGAAATGTCACAGCAAACAAAGGCATAGATAAAGTATTGTTTTCCTTATCAGTGCCAAGACTCTTAAAGCAGGACATATTCAAACTAGGGCTGTCAAAGGTAACACAATAATAACGCGTTAACGAAAATTTGTTTTAACGTCACTCATTTCTTAAATGCATGAGCGCACCTTGTAGCGGGCTCAGTTTTAAAGCTAGAGTGAAGATACTGATATCATATGAAACTATATAACCTGATGAATCCATCGGTACCAACCATGTCATACTAGCTTGTCGTTGAGGAGGTTAAATAACGCTCCAAACTTAAGCTAAATTTTGGCAAGGAAAAACTGTCATGTCCATTTCCAAAGGGGTCCCTTGACCTCTGACCTCTGACCTCCAGATCAGTGAATGTAAATGGGTTCTATGGGTACCCACGAGTCTCCCCTTTACAGACATGCCCACTTTATGATAATCACATGCAGTTTGGTGCAAGTCATAGTCAAGTCAGCACACTGACACACTGACAGCTGTTGTTGCCTGTTGGGCTGCAGTTTGCCATGTTATGATTAGAGCATATTGTTTTATGATAAATGCAGTACCTGTGAGGGTTTCTGGACAATATATTTCATTGTTTTGTGTTGTTAATTGATTTACAATAATAAATATATACATACATTTACATAAAGCAGCATATTTGTCCACTCCCATGTTGATAAGAGGATTAAATACTTGACAAATCTCCCTTTAAGGTTCATTTAGAACGGATAAAAAATATAAGATTAATGGCAATTAAATATACACCTACTTTTAAACATTATGAAAGTGTGATAAATTCAAGATTAATCACAATTAACTATGTGTTAATCATTTTAATGCAAATCCTCATTTCAGGAAGTCTTAAAGTTGAGTCCTCCTGAAAGTTTGTTTTAATCCTGTGTTTGCTATGAACAGGAGATTGTCGACCACAGTTTGGTTTAGTAACACCCTGTTTACCTGCGGTTTGTACAAAGCCTGGCTAAAACACAATAGACCGGAAGAAACTCAAGCAGTGTGGCATTTTGCCATGTGCCTGTCATGTTTCATAATTACTGCCTCTCTGCAGCTGTGTTGGCCTCCAAGTATCTCAAACAGCAGCAGCAGCGTCCAACCGGCAGCGCCACAAACCGTGAATGTCACTATTACTGCCCTTTCTGAAAACTGCGTGGCGTCCAAGTGTGCCACTGTGTTTCCCTCAATAAGTTGGGCAGTCACAGCCGCTGCTTTCACATCAGCAGTCAGAAGCTTCGTAGTTTGTCCTCCTTTCTTTGTTTTCATCACTTCCTTTCTTTTGTCATCACACCCCAACTGGTTCTTTACCTGGGACCAGGTTTGCTCTTCAGCCTCTGTAGTTTTAACCACATAGATGCCGCATTGGACGCTTCAGCCCGTTGCGGCGATTCGTCAACTTGGGCGCCATATTGGACCTGACCAGACTGGCCTGTAACCCTCTACTAGTGAACGGGGGAGCTGCAGTTTCTCTGGATAAAAAGCACTATAACGTCTACATTTCTCAACCGATTTTAACCAGTCGTTATTATATTAAAGGGTTTATGATCTACGAGGAGTAACGTTAAGTTAACGGTACTCCTCCACTAGGAGAGGGTTACAGACCAGTCTGGCCAGATCCAATATGGCGCCCACGTTGACGTACGATCCAGGAGTCAATGTGGCGCCTGTGTATATATGTCTATGTATACAGTATGTCTATGGGTTTAGCTCACAGTATGTGGGTTTATTCCTGTCTCAGCTATCTGGTGTTCAGTCTGGATATACGGTCAGAACTGCCTTCGACCAGTCAAAACAAAACTCTGTCTTCTTCTCTGATAGTTTCATTGGAGCTTTACATTTTGTTTAAACTTCATCTTTCCCAAACAGATTGGGATTTAAAAATTATGGCACCTCAGAGATGTAAGAAATGCTGTTTTATGTCAATATTTACAGGTTACACAAGCCACGAATCAGATTGTGATGAACTGTGCTGACATCGACATCATCACAGCTTCCTTTGCACCGCAGGGAGGAGAAGGTGAGGCTCAGCGTCTTTCTTCTCTTTTATTCTTTATTAATGATGTTGTCACAAATGAAAATGTATCTTAGTTTTTGGATTACACATGATTTTAAATTCCTGTAATATGAAGAGGAATATTGCATAATCATGGTCTTTTTTCTTCCTCTCTTCTTAGAAATTAATGCCACAGGATTCAACTATCAGAATGAAGATGAGAAAGTCACCCTGTCATTTCCTAGCGCTTTACAGAAAGGTAAGAAAGGACTCCGCTGGTCTCTGCTGTTGGTTCTCAAAGCTTCTGAAACATTATTCTGTCATTAATGCTGTTAATCCCCCCACCCCCAGGCTCCGGCACGTTGAAGATAGACTTTGTCGGGGAGCTGAACGACAAAATGAAGGGATTCTATAGAAGTAAATATTCAACCGCTGCTGGAGAAGTCCGCTACGCTGCCGTCACACAGTTTGAGGTGAGCGGATGGCCGGGGGGGAAATGGGATGTTTTCTTTTTGAGGGTGTTGCTTCACCCTCTACTCGCCTGTGTTGCAACACAGGAGGGTGTGACGGTCATGTGATGTGTCATAAAGATGAGGCAATATCTCAGATTGCTTTCTATTTATGCTTTGAAGATGCTGCTGTGTGTTGACATGTGTTTAAACCAGGTCAGTGTAGTCTGGACTCTGACCTGGGGGGGGGGCTTCCATCAGAACCTGCAGGGTATCCACCGGCTGTGTACATGCACATTGTTCAATATTGCCATGACGATATGGCTTAATATTGAAGAGTGCATATTAGCTATACATATTTATATATTTTAAATACTACAGACTACACAGCCTAGTGCCAGCTTTAGTTTCAGTCTTGTGTAGCCGAGGGTTACGCTGCTCCTACTTTATGAAGATAATAAATTAATAACACGGAGGATTCATAGTCGGCAGCCTCGTTAATAACAGCATGTTACCGCTTCACTGCTTCCGTTCCTCCCTTCATAATAAACTCCCCGGACACTGACACAGAACACTGCTAACTAGAGGGAACTAAAGTCAGTCACAACTCAACTAAATAACTAACACGTGTTTACAGTTAGCTGTTAGCCGCCGAGCTAACGCGCTGTGCTTGTGTAAACATAGCGGCGACGGATGAGAGACAGCAGACAGATCATTGAAACGTTGCTTTCCTCCATGTTTAACAGTTTCATCATGTTTATGCTTGTTGAACAGGTGTAATAACGTATCCTGGTTTTACACTTTCAAAGTTTTATTGCACTTACTGACAGTAACGAGCATAGTTGACATTAACTCGTCTCCACGCGGCCGTTCTGATCAGCTGTTCACTGACTTCTCTGTGTGTGTTGATGTGTGTAGAGCTCCGACACAGAGCAGGAAGAGGCTGCAGCGTGATGATAAATACTACAGTCTTTAACCCCGTTTAATAACTGGTTTCAGTAACCATCCATAAATAAAATGATTTATCTTTATTCAGCGCGTTTCAGACAACCTTTTGCGATGTGTTTATCGTGCATGTTCATATCGCGATGACGATGAAAATCCGATTTATGGGTCAACCCTAGGCTGCACTGCTACCGAATATTAATCGCGATCACGATTTTGGCTTCCCACAATTAATTGAACATGATCGATATTGTCATTTAAAATGCGCTTCCTAAACTAACAGCTGGAGATGAACCGTCAATCAGCAGCCGATTGAAGCCGGCCGGTTATCAGCCGTCTCGTATATCCAAAACTTGAATAAATCCAGTTGTTTGAAGGAGATGTTTTCACAGCGATATAAAATAAATAATAGAGAGATAATTATGACCTGTTTCACTTTCTAACACCAGCTCTAAACAGATTATAATACAGGCCAAGATTTGTTTTAATCAAAGCAAATATTTAAATAACAATACAATCTTATATTTCCTGCGAGAGTAAATTGAGAGTTTTTATGCAAATAACCACTATAGATAATACAATAACCAAGTAAAAGGAGAACATTGAGTTTTTGACGATTGTAATGAAGCACAACATGGAAGTGAAAGCAGCGCTCTGTTTATTAAAATGTGAAATTACATTAAAACTATTTTCAAATCTATGAATAATCGTGATAAATGATCTAATTATCGATCAAAAAAATCTTGATTATCATTTTGGACATAATCGTGCTGCCTTAACCCCAGAGTGCGCCAACTGGAGGATAAAGTTATGACAGAGGGTCACGTGCATGTTCAATAATATGTATGTTTTGGTGAGAGAATGGGTGAGTGTAAAAGTGAAACTAAAACCAAAACAATTGTAGTTACTTACTCATTTTAGAGAATCCAGATGGAGCTCTCAGCAGCTCTCAGCAGCTCTCAGGTCGTGGCTTCACACACACAAACATCATGTATTGAACTGTTTAACAGACTGGTTACGCCTCATACCGATGAGCTACTTTAGTTAAAAATCTGTATATTATTGTTGGAGCAAGGTAGTCGCTGAATGGTTTAGTTTTCAGAACACATTCAGACTGAGGGGTTGGGCTGTCCGCCAACCGTATGTTTCATTAATCTGAGAAATGTTTTTGGCAGAATTAAATACTTGTCAAATCAAAAATGCTGCTCACACAGCAGAATGACCCTGAAAGGACAAATATAAGTGAAAATAGCAGAAGTCTTTAGGTTGACATGATGTAATGTGAAAGCTGTTGAACCCATAACCATCAAAAAAATAGGTCTTATTATAAAACACAACAGTCAGTCTATAAATGAGGTGGTTACTTCCCCTTTCTGGCTCTATATATCCACTTTATTCTCCTCAAGTTTCAAGTTATTTTTTATCATATTCACAACAATTACAGAGAAGCAGAGTTGGATCTCAGACTCCCTCCATCAGTGCTCATTAAATATGTATAAAAAGAAAAAAACACGCAAGAACAAAATGAGAATCTAAGACATAAAATAGTGCAGAAGTTAAAATATAGGAATGAAATATAATGTACGTAAAATATAAAATAATATATTGTATTTGTGGTGACAGGTGTACTGTAATTCCAAAATGAGTAAATGTGAATGTCGTGTTTTTAAAATTTCTGAATAAATGTTTTAATGCCAAAATCGATATATTTGCTTAATTTGAGTCTATGTGGAGGTAGAAGGAAGTTACCGCTTTTATTGTGGTAGTCTGACGTCATATCCGTTCCGTATCCGTCAACCAAAACAAACCTCAGAGAGTCTAAAACGTTGGAGGGTCAGCGTGGATTCGACCTGCACCCTCTCATGTTAAATCCAGCGTGGTAAACACTACACATCCAGTAAAGGATGGAAACGCTTTGGGTTTCACACATTGACAGGAAAACCAGAGCTAGACATCACGGTTAAAGCTGCATGCTAACTCTGTCACGGACATGAAACGTTATGGTATGGCGGTAACGTGGCGGTGGAGCTGGCCGTCGCTCTCGTCTCCGTGGTCAAATGGGCCGACGCTACAACTGTAGAGCACCCAGATACTGACATTTGTGTTCTCTGCATTGAAACGGCCCCGATGGAGCTGACCATGGATGGACAAAGAGAACGGAGCTGACGGGAGAGCTAGAGACCACCTTGGAGAAGTTAGAGGAAGTAGACACGTCTGCTTTTCAAAATAAGGTGTTAACAAAGGGAACTGTATATACAAATCCGTTCTGTATCCGTCAACCAAAACAAACCTCAGAGAGTATGAAACGTTCGAGGGTCGTCGTGGATACGACCTGCACCCTCCCATGTTAAATCCAGTGTGGTAAACACTACACATCCAGTAAAGGATGGAAACACTTTGGGTTTCTCAAATGAAGCAAATTTATCAATTCTAGCATTAAAAAAAAATAGATTTCAGAATTGAACTGCCGTCCTCCTCAGGTTGATCTGAAGTTCTGAACCTGGTCTGGACCCGTCTGTATCTGAACACTCTGGGTCTCATCAGTTTGTGTCCTCTCTCTCTCCTCCAGGCCACGGACGCTCGCAGAGCTTTCCCCTGTTGGGATGAGCCAGCTATCAAAGCCACCTTTGACATCGCTCTGATAGTTCCCAAGGACCGAGTCGCCTTGTCAAATATGGTACGTGTCATGTGTCGTCGTCCCCCCCTGAGGAACTCCAGAGCCCAGACTCACTTTCTGCTGCCAACTTTCTGTTATGTGTGTTTGTGTGTTTCCCCTCTTTCTCTTCCCTCTCTTCCCTCTCTTCTTTCTCTTCCCTCTCTTCCCTCTCTTTTTTCTTGGTAGCTTACATAACAGCATAACAACATAACAGAGGGCAGACAGTCGCTGCATATTTTACCTCTGGCTGATGTCGTGTTTAACCACGCGTGAAATGAAACTACTGTACACGTACTATGCAGGTTTTTATCATTGTCTTCTCATACAATACTAGTAGTACAACCTCATACTATACTAGTAGTACAACCTCATACTATACTAGTAGTACAACCTGATACTATACTAGTAGTACAACCTCATACTATACTAGTAGTACAACCTCATACTATACTAGTAGTACAACCTCATACTATACTAGTAGTACAACCTGACTTCATTATGAGCTGTTAGAATAAATATTTTAAACCTGCAGTATCTGATAAAGTAAACTAGCAGAACATAAAAAGTCAAAGTTGTATTGTTAGATAATATAGTTATAGTGGTACGAGTTCGTTTTTTTGTCCAGTGCTTTAAGAGCTGGTTTAAAGGTTAAAGCCTGGTCTAACATACTGCTAAATACATCACTTTAACTGTTTCATACTACTGAGGAACGCAGTATGTGCTGTATACTGTATACTGCGTTCATCAGTAGTATGTGGTAGGTGGTTTTGAATACAGCCCATGTCTTGTGTTTGTCCTATGGACTCAGTGATTTTTAACTGTTTGCAGCCACATTGCATCAGAAAACCTCATCTGGCTCAGATTATTCCCACCACCACCACCACACCTCCAGGCTAACGCCGCTCATCCCGGTGGTGACGATGAAGCTAAATTTGGGTCTTTCTGATGACTGACCGAATATGAATGAGTGTGTTTTGATGTCCAATCCTGTTGTGTCAGTGTCAGGACGACAACAAAATCTCATTATGGAAGACACATTACCAAATATTACAGACCAATAACCCTGGATAAAAAAAAGACAAACAATGATTATTACAGACCAATTACAGACCGTCATGCACGGGGCTGAAGTGATTTTGGCCCTGCACAGATTGATGCCAGTCCAGCTCTTGACCTTTTGTGTCCACATACCTGCTGAAATTTATTTTCCCAGCAAGTCTGCTGTGACCTTTTTAAAGTCCAGTGTAAAACAATAGTGCATGGAGCTGGACTGTCTACAGAATGATGCTGCTCAGTGGACACTGTGTGGTAACATGAGGGTTCACACGTTGGTACAGATGATCTACTACTACTGAGATAACTAGTGGACATTAATGTCAACATTGATACTTTTTGTCATGAAAAGACCCAAACTAACAGTCAATGTATCTCCTAACAGTATTGTGTGTGAATCAAAGCCTGATATATCTTCTTCCTCTGGGCCATAGAGCTGTCCAAAAACCATTAACCCTCTGAGACCCACAATAGAGCCGTTCTAGTCTTCTTTAGGGGGGTCCGGTGGGTCTTTAGGGGGAGATAGCAGGTCAACAGTAGATGTCACATTTCATGCCTTTGTGAAAAAGTGAGCATCATTTTCATATATCACCTGGATTATAACCCACTGCTACTGAATCAGGGCCTCTTCAGTTGTAACATGTTTATATTGACAATGGAGTAAGGGTTGGAAAATATAAAATAATGGATAAACGTGGTAGAGAATAAATTTTTTAGTACAGTTTTTTGAGTTGTTGTATTATTTTGTGTTTCTGCTGCTCAGCACTGAGGGTCAAGTTCTTCTAGTTATTAATCAATAATAAACATGAATGGACATGAACGGTTGTGCGGCGGTGTGGAGTGTCACTAACGGCCCATTGACTGCACGCCGATTAACGTATTTTGTTCCCTCATGACTGGGTTGTACGGCTCGGTTATGTGATTGGCCACCGTAGCGTGACGTTGGGCTGCGTTTCTCCGAAACTAGGGATGTGACGGTGAAGAAATTTTCCCTCCGGTTAATAAACTTGTGACAACACCGGTGTTACCGATTACTCCAGACATTTTACAAGAAAAGAAGACGCTCAATATGTGTAGCGCTCTGACTTTGATCTTTACCGTCGGGTGGCGGTGTGTCTGGCCTCTTCAGTAGAGCTTTCACTGCGAGGCTGCAGGTTTCTACCTGGCGCCGCTCCGCAGCGCACATCGGCTGTGACCGCTCCGTCCTCCTCATGGCGATTACCTCATTAATGTTATGGTTCCCTTATAGCCTCGGGCTCTGAAATATTGCTAAATAGGTGCGTTTGCTTTTCGCTTCGACACCAAATCCTCCGCAATCGTCTTGTCTGTCAACTCTCTCTCTGTGTGTGAAATCTGACTCCTGCTGCTCTGAGCGGATACTCCGTACAGAGCAGATGCATTCACTGTCAGTTTGTAGCGTCCGTCGTCCGACTATCTGTTGATAACACTGCGCTGATACACTGTGCCCGACCACCGTGTAACACCGACTACCACGACAAGCCTTTCCAATAGATGATTCATTCTCTACTTTTCGCCGCAGGCTGCTGTGTTCTGGCAGCCTAA
>CAKAKR010010172.1:944-20162 GCA_916700685.1 Adelosebastes latens | reverse complement strand
CCCCCCCCCCCCCGTTCTAATTGAATGGAAGGACTTCCGTTTTCACCGTCCCGCTGGATCTGGTGTGAATGCAGCCTGACACATTGCTGGTTTTGGTCTTTTCATGAGAAAAATGTACCTTTTTATTTGATGATTCCAGATTTCAAATGATTGTGGTGACCTGCTGATCGTTGTTCTCGCGCCACCACTGGGTCATTTTCATTTGTACCAAAGAAACATGAGAAGCTGCTGGGAACAATGTCGTTAATGTTGTCTAAGTAGATTCATGCTCTGCAGAGGATGAATCACTGTGACCTTTATGGCCTTAATGACCTCTAGCATCACATCCAGACAGACTTGACAGTTTTATTCCCGCCAGCTCTTGAAATGGTGAAATAATCTGTACATTGTTTGTTCTACCAGAAATCACACTCGTGATGTTTTAATAAATATTTCAGCCTTTAACAGCTGCCGGCGGGGCTTTAGACTTTTAGTCTGTTTGCATTATTTAATCTCATTCTTTGCCCGAAAGAGAATAATTATAAAGCAATCAGAAGCTTTTACTGCTGCTATAAAAAGTCCTGTTTTTTTATATTTAGTTGTCAGTAATCTGTTTCTCTCCCTTTTCTCCAGAATGTCATTGATCGAAAGCCATATCCGGAGGATGAAAACCTGGTGGAAGTGAAGTTTGCCACCACGCCCATCATGTCTACGTACCTCGTAGCTTTTGTGATCGGTGAATATGACTACGTGGAGAGCCAATCGTCAGACGGTATAACGGTACGCGTCTACACGCCCGTCGGGAAGGCGGAACAAGGGAAATTTGCGCTGGAGGTGAGAAACACGAGAATATTTCCAGACAGTGGTTTCACTTGATGGTTTCACCTTTTTAAGAGATCTACCAACACGACTTGAGATGTAGAGAAATACACGGCGGACATATTTACCAGCGTTGATGGTAGATTCCCTCCTGAATAGTTGAGCCTGTGTGATCCTTCGTGTCTCCTTTAGAAGAGCACACTGTTTTTAGATTAGATTACATTCTGTTTTTGTTTTTTGCAGGTTGCGACTAAGACCTTACCTTTCTACAAAGACTACTTCAGTGTTCCTTATCCGTTGCCTAAAATCGATCTCATAGCTATCGCTGATTTTGCTGCTGGTGAGTAGTCGTCAGTTCTACGTTCAGTAATTTGAGACGTTTCCACTGAAAATGTTGAAACTGGTACTGCTTCCTCCCTCTCAGGTGCCATGGAGAACTGGGGCCTTGTTACCTACAGGTGAGCTTCAGCTGCTCTTTAAAACATCATCAACACTTTGAATTAAAATTTGAGTTGAACTGAAAGTTTTCTGAAATTCTGAAGTGATACACTGACATTAATAATGATGAATAATCATGTAATACCGGCTTATTGACAATAAAGTAAAATGTGTCATTAGACCCAGAATGTCATCTGTAGATGAAGATAGTTAAGATATTAATCTTTGATGGAGTAATCACATAAAATACGTCTAAAACTATTTGAGTGCCTGTTTGACAGCAGTGTTTCTAACTGTAGTACAGCTAAAGATTAGCTGATTCATCGATTAGTCGACAGAAAGTTAACGGACAACAATTCTGATAAATGATTAATTGTTTAAGTTAACATCCCAAAGCTCAAAAATTAGATTTTTCTGTTTTTATATCATAGTAAATTTTATCTTTGGGTCTGTTCAGCGTCGACCTTCAGCGTCGACCTTCAGCCCGTCTCTGTGTTCACCTCTCTCTCTCTGTTGTTGTTGTTTCCAGGGAGACAGCACTGCTAATCGACCCCAAGGACTCCTGTTCGTCCTCCAGGCAGTGGGTGGCGCTGGTGGTCGGACACGAACTCGCCCACCAGTGGTTCGGAAACTTGGTCACCATGGTAACAAGCCACAATCCTCCATCAGCTCTTTGTAACTGAAAATAATTCCAGACATCTTTATTACAAACACTTTATAATAACCATAATTTATAAACAGTAAATTAATAGTTAGTTAGACTTAGTTAATAGTTATTTTACTGTTAATAAACAATGAAATGATAATTAATAATGTTTAGTAATTATTAGTTTGTGTAATATGAAATAATTAGTTTTTAAATTATATATTGTATCATAGCTGATAGGAGACGATTACGTTAGTAAACTATTTATTATCAGTTTATTGCTGCACACATTATACAATTTTATTTACTATATTAAGTATTTGTTAATGATTACCAAATTATTTGCTAAACTTTTAGGAAATAATTTGTAAAACATCTTTAAACATTACATAGACAGATGGACCAGAAACCAATTATTTACCATTGATAAACTATTAAATATCTATCTAAATATTGTTTATAGATGCTTTATAAAGTATTTATTAACCATTTAACAAGTTATTATAATCATCAGTTATAACTTTATAATCCAAATAGTGTTTATAGACGGTTTATAAACCAGTTATTAACCTTTAACAAAGTGTCACAAATATCTGTGTAATGTTTATAGATGTTTTACAAACAATTTCTTAAGGTTTTTAAGGTTAAGAAATAATATCTTTATCATTAACAAATACTTATCTTATCTATATAGTATATATACTATGTATGTATGTGTAGATATATAAAATTCACTCATAATATTCATTTTCATCAGCCATGTAAACAGCTGAGTAGGAATATTGTCTTTTAAGGGCAAAACCAGAATATTTAGTGCATCAGCAGCTCCTGTTGACCTGTTCTGTGTCAGACGCTCTTCCTTGTTTTTAGTGGAACGTCGAACCCCCAGTAAAAGTGTTTATTATTATTTATAACAACTTAATGTTCCCTGTTATCCTTCAGAAAGTTCTGTAATTAGTGTGATTGAACTCAGAGTGAGTGATAGTGTTTGTAATGTAGGAGATGATCATCCTCCGTGTGTGTGCGTGTGTGTGTGTGTCTGCAGGAATGGTGGACCCATTTGTGGCTTAATGAGGGCTTTGCATCCTGGATCGAGTACCTATGCGTGGACCACTGCTTCCCAGAGTACGACATCTGGACCCAGTTTGTCTCGGCCGACTACACCCGCGCTCTGGACCTGGACGCGCTGGACAGCAGCCATCCCATCGAGGTGAGCTGTGGACGGATTCATTCACTTTATACTGCTGTTGGCTCACGTCGGCTGTTAGGAACATTGTTTTCACAACTAGTGATCATGACTGTGATCTCTCTACCACGATACATGATGTTATCTTTATCAGAGTTTGTAATGTAGTGATTAGGGATGCTAATTTTGAAAAATGTTCTTAATCGATGACCGACCCTCGCTAACCGATTATTAACCGTTGACCGACAAGATTAGTGCGTCTCATGCAGCGGTGTACCAGCTGCAGGAGCACAACAGATATTCGTTGACGGGAGTCCCCAGTTCACCGTCCGGGAGCGTTAACTTAGCAGCTACGATGCTGCGTGTAGTGTCGCGGACATGCAGCCACTTTCCCAGTAAAAGTCTCCATCGCACATTTAGTTTAGTTTAGCAGGTTGTCAGCTGTGTGTCTGCCCGGATTAACGATAGTCTGACAAAACAGTGTGTGTGTTTGTGCTACGTTAGCATCTGTAGCTCGGCTCCCCCTAGTCACACACATACGCTCTGTCAGCGCAGCGAAACTTCAGCGAGTATCCGACAGACCGTGTGTGTGTTGTCGGTGGCGTTCTAGCTGTGAACGTAGGTGTAGCAGACAGTGTGTACAGTTTATTTGTCGGTGAATAAATGCTACGAGGCTACAACTCCTCCGCTCAAGCGAGCCAGAGACGGGAGCCAACTTCCTGTACCTGTAACGCCGGCTCAGACTCTCTTAAGGTGGACCAGCTTTTCTACTTAAAGTGACGAGTTTTTCTCAGCTTTTTAATTAGTTATTAACATTTCTTTTAACCGTTTTAACGGTTAAACGGTTAATTATTAATTAAATTCAATTTATTTTTATATAGCGTCAAATCACAACAGAAGTTATCTCAAGACGCTTTATATATAGAGCAGGTCTTAGACCATATACCATAGTTTAGAGACCCAACAAGATCCACCAAGCGCGCTGTGGCCAGGAAAAACTCCCCGATTAGTGGGAAGAAACCTGGAGCAGAACCGGGCTCTGGGTGGGAAGCCATTCAAACACTGTAATTTACCATGTACATATGTTTTTAATGTAAAATATATCGAACTTTTAATGACTTCAGATCTAAAATGTTATTCCTTCATTTAGCACAGAGATTTAAAAAGTGGCAGATAAAATAAATACGTGTCTGTCTCAGTGGCAGGAAGTGAAGAAAGTTCATTTCAAACCGTGGTCGGGTTCTAAGCTTGCTCTGCTGTTCTTCGGTGGGACTTATGAAGGGTCAGATATACTGAAAGTTGCCATCAGACTCTTTAACACCTGATTTCTGTCTGTGTGTTCTCTGCTCCAGGTGAACGTGGGTCATCCGTCAGAGGTCGATGAAATCTTTGACGCCATCTCCTACAGCAAAGGAGCGTCTGTGATCCGCATGTTGCACAACTACACAGGAGACGAGGTTGGTTGTCTCAACACTCGTCAGTATTGTGTCCATATTTCTGTATCATTCATTAAGGTTCACCTCTCACTCCGTCTCTGTAGGACTTTAGGAAAGGAATGAACGCCTATCTTTTGAAGTTCCAACATAAAAATGCTTCGACAGGTGAGAACACATTTTCCTCAAAGATGAAACTGTTAATCGATTGATTTCCTGGTTTCCTAACCCTCCGCCTGTCTTCCACAGAGGACCTATGGGACTGTCTGGAACAGGCCAGTGGGAAACCCATCGCTGCAGTGATGAGCTCGTGGACCAAGCAGATGGGCTTCCCCATAATAGTAGTGGAACAGGAGCAGGTGAGCTTCACTGGAAACCAGCTGTTTAATCTGCCACGACGTCCAGCGCTTTAAATCAAACATCAGACATTCTGTCCACTGACTGAGCTGCTGTTTGTTACCCATCAACCTTATTTATACTTACTAAACAGTGAAGCTCAGCAGCAGCAGTGACAACGTGGTTCTGTATGTTGTTTCTCACATTAACATGATGATTATTTATAGCAAGGTGACGACCGCATCCTCAAGCTATGTCAGAAGAAGTTCTGTGCCAGTGGACCACATAATGGTGAGTTTATCGCTGTCAAGTCGTGTGTTTAAAGGTCCCATATTGTAAAAAGTGAGATTTTCATGTCTTTTACATTATAAAGCAAGTTTAAGTGCTTTATAAATACTGTTAAACTATCAAAACGTTCAATATACAGAGAAATACACACAGCGCCGTATTCAGAAACTGTGCGTTTGAAACAAGCCGTCAGGATTTCTGTCCATTTGTGATGTCATAAATATACAATATATAGACCTTTACATGGTTTTAAACATAAACATTCTAAATGTGTCCCAGTTTATTTCCTGTTGCAGTGTATGTGAATAATATTAGCTGACAGGAAGTAAACATGCACCCAAATTGTTGCCTAGAATGCGATTCCATTGCAATTCACTAAAACGGAGCGTTTCAGGCAGAAAGGTAAATACAGGTATATTCAGACAGACGGTATAAGGAAAATAAATCTAGTAGAAACACAAAATACAAGTATGAACCTGAAAATGAGCACGAAATGGGGTCTTTAAGAGTTAATATGTGTGTATATATATATTGTACTATATTTATTTGGACTGTACCTAATACTTCGAAGCTTAATTCATAATGTTGACCATTTGAATGCTGCGCAGCTTTTTTATTTATTTTATTCATTGTGTTTAAAGCCGGTATTTCTTCACAGTATCAGATAAAGATCAGACTCCACTAATATTATTATTGCTGTTATACTATTAGTAGAATTAGATTCCAGCGGTGGCTGCGTAGGATTGTTTCCGACTTGTGTGATCCAAACATTTCCACTAACTCCAGAGAAGTCCTAAAGATAGATGTAATCATTTTTCAAAATTCACAACATGTTTTTATCTCACAAAATATTCTGTTTAAATCTATATTTGTTGGCGTTTAGCCTTTCAAAAACAACATTTTCACTGAGGTCAAAAACTGTTTTGCTCACTGCACACTTATAGAGGCCGAACTGACGAGTTATGTTCATTAAAGGAAGTTGATTTTTAATTTAACAAAAAAAGAGTAACTCATTTAAGCTGATGAATGAATGATAACCCCTCCCTCATGGCATTATTCAGACACATTAACCAGCAACAAAACAAAAACATTTTGGCATGTTAGACCTCCATCATCTAACAGTACATTACACCAGCATCATCCAAACATCAAATTAAACATTTTCCAGACTAGTGATGCTCATTTTGAAAAATGTTCTTAACCGATAACCGACGAGCTTTTCTCCTTAAAGTGACGAGCCGCTCCTCTGAGCCGCTCAGCTTTTGAGTTAATTATTAACATTTCTTTTAACCGTTTTAAACGATAGCGTTAATCGTTTAAAATGCTTAATGTCGGTTAACTGTTAAACGGTTAATTATGGACATCCCTATTCCAGACATAATCGCACACGTGAACCTCGTGAAAACGTGAATAAAAGGTATCGGAGTGAGTCTGAGGAGTTTATCAATCTGTTACTTCTCTCCTCCTGTCTCATGCTTTAGAAAGATATTCAGCAAATACAAAAAGATATTCAACTAAGGCTCCAGTCTTCATAAAATCTGAACCAGGAACATGAACTTTTTTATAATATTTGTCGTAAATGATGATACAAAGGACAAAATAAAACCTCATTTAGTTCACAACAGTCTTTGGTCTTCAGCTCCACCTCTTCTTGTATCTTCCTGTTTCAACATATGGTGGTAATATACCACATCTGAACTGTGCACATAGTGACCTCTGACCTTATGTTACTATATGTATATATTATATTATATATACTATTCTATACCTTGCTGACTTCTAATTACACACTGTGTCACTTCAGCCTTTAGTACCGTTGTTTTTACTTGCTCTTGTATAGTTTTATGTACCTCCTATTATTTATTATTTATCTGTTTGTATTTCTGCTCCTGTATTTCCTCTCTGGGGATCAATAATGGTTCATATTATCTTATATTATGTTTTGCCTGCCGTGTGTGTTGGACAGGTGAGGACTGCCCCAGCTGGATGGTCCCCATTAGTATTTGTACCAGCGAGGACCCCAAATGCACCAAGCTCAAGGTTCTGCTGGACAGACCCGAGACTACCATCACGGTGAGCGGCGTCGCCCCGGACCAGTGGATCAAGGTGAGGTCCAACGCCGGCCATTCATGTTCCAGGTTACCTCGGATCTTTAGATCACTACTTTATCAATCTTAGTTTTTGAATCATGAATGTTCTGATCCAACTTTTTCTGTCTCTATGCTTTTTTCGGTTTGTCTGTCCGTCCATCCGTACATACATCCGGTCCATTCTCATGAACGCGATATCTCAGGAACACCTCAGGGGAATTAGGGACGCACAGATTGGACTTTTTCAGTCCCGATACCGATACCTGGGCTTTGGGTATCGGCTGATACCAAGTACTGATCAGATACCAGTTAATGAGCTGTTAGCCTCACTGTGTGGAAGTCAAGACAACATGAGGCTGGACTTAAACATTGCTTTCTTAAAGGGCCTGTTTGTAAGAATCAGAAATGTCTTGTTAACAGCGACACCTGTGGCCGTTAAGTCAACAAAAGTCAGCGTCCTGTTGCTCGCACTTGTGCTCGCTCTACATAGACATGAACGAGCATCGCTCAACAGAGTGAGGCAACACACGTCAGCTAAAAGCACAATATCACTCTATATTTCAGCTGCTTGGCAGTAATGTTAGCTGACCAGACGAAGGTCTCTCCATGAATCAATGCTGATCCTAGTGTTGGCTTTTCCTGCCTCAGCCTCCCGACCGCGGCCGGAGGGAACAGGGGAGACACCGGAGTTTTGGTCATCATTTTATCATGTTATCATATTACTGGACTAGTTTTCCCCCCCTTAGGATAGAGAACACCAACAACAGCCATTAGAGGGTGTAAATCAACATTTCTATTCAATACCTGAGACAAAGTTTGAAAAATACTTACAAACCAGAACGCTTATGATGCCAAAATCTGGTCCCGTTACTACAGATTCTACATGTGAATATGTGTTTATAGATCATGCAAATAACCAGTCTGGTGGATCAGGTGGATGCGTCTCTAACTGTAGTTAATACGAGTAAGCATGAAATCCTTTGTTTATAATCAGTAAAAATTAGGGTTAGATGTGTAAGTGTTTGAATAATTTAAGAACCCTTTCAGTAGTTTTTCTACGTGGAATATTCATGTTTTTAATTATACAACATCTTTGTTGCACCGTGCCGTCGTAATGTGTCTCTACAAGTCTGAAAAGGTCCAGTAAGTACAAACAAGTAAAACTTTAATCTGAGACAGTCAAATATAAACATTCGTCTTCCGTCCAGAATGAAGTTAAACTTTGACCAAACAGGATCCGGTTCCCAGTCTCCAGCTGAATTAATGAGTCGGGAGAGAATTTCTGTCTTCATGTGAAAGTGAAAAGTTCAAATGGAGTTAACAGACGAGGACTTCCTGTTTGTCAGTCGGGAGGAAGAGCAGGAGAGGAAGTGGTCATCGGACTCACCCTCACTTCTTCTGTCTACTAACAAAGAGACAGTTTAGTCTGTTATATCATGTCATCTTTTATTCTGCTGTTCTGGGAGTGTAAATGAATGTTTGATCTCTCGTGGCTTTTGATGATGTTTCCGTCTGAATGAAGAAGTGAAGAAAGGACTGAAGATGTTTGAGGCTTCATCATACAGCCGATACTGATCTGTAAATATCGGCTTTTTCCACGTTCATGTTACCAACTAAACTATGAGGCTCCCGACTACAGTTTAGGCCAGGGGTCAGCAACCTTTCTATCAAAAAATCTGTCTGGAGCCACAAAACATCTGATCATTGTGATGAAGGTAACACAGTTTATAGTCTAAGTATATAGTATATAAGTCTAATGCAGTGAGGGCCAAAGAGACAATGTACTACGGAGAATTAGGGCCACATTGAGGGAAAAAACATCTGAGATTTACAGCATAAACTCAGAATATTACGAGAAAAAAGTTGTAATGTTAGGAGAAGAAAGTCATTACTTTACGATAAAAAAAAGTCGTAATATTACGAGAATAAAGTCATAACTTTACGGGGAAAAAAAGTCAGAATATTACGAGAATAAAGTCATAACTTTACGAGAGGAAAAAGATAACACGTAAAATTACTACTTTATAATATTATAATTTTATTCTCATAATATGACTTTTTTCTCTTAAACTTATGACTTTATTATCTGAATATTCCGACTTTTTTTCTCGTAAACCTATGACTTAATTCTCGTAATATTATGACTTTATTCTCGCAATCTCAGATTATTTATTTTTCCTCAATTTGGCCCCAAGACTCCGTCGTACCATACACCTACAACAATAATAAATACAAATTAAAATGTAGACAAAAAACATTTATTCATTTCCATTTTTATAAATCTACAGGGAGCCACTGGAGAGGAGCTAAAGGTGCTGACCGCTGCTTTAGACGGAGCTCCTGAGGCGATGCTACTTTCACATTATGCTTGCTTTCCAACATCGTCCACCCTATCTTTAACTGTGACTTTGAACTTCTACTGGAAAATGTATTTTTTTATTTTTTAAAGTTCAACACAGTATATATATATATATGAGAGAGAATATTTTCTAATCAATCTAATTATTATTGTCGCAACATTCACTACTGCTGTCAGGATATAGTGACCGTTTAACAAAAATAACTTATATTTATTTGCTCCAGTCTGCCTCCTGCAGCTTTAACAGACTCCAGTCGTCTCTGTGCAGATGTCGTAGCAGCGTTATCAGTGTTTGGGGAACTTTTGCCACTACAACAAGCCTTTTGTTGTCTAAACCCTGGAGCATTAGCATTAGGATGATGCTGCTGTTTCCCTCCCTTTAAGCTCATCCATGATGCTGGATAAGAGCACTCAGTCTGAGAGGAATAATAATAATAACCGGCGGAGCTCCGGTCTGACCCAGATGTGTCCCTGCTGTTTACAGATCAACCCCGGCACCGTGGGCTTCTACCGCATCCAGTACAGCTCGTCCATGCTGGAGAGTCTGCTGCCGGGCGTCAGAGACCTCAGCCTGCAGCCGGTGGACCGACTGGGCCTGCAGAACGACCTCTTCTCCCTGGTGACGCGCACACACACACGAACACACACACACACACACACACATACATACATACACACACACACTTCCCTTCCAGTGTAAACAAAGACATGGAGCAGAGTAGAGGAAGGCAGGAAGACTGGAACAGGGAGAGTGAGAGATGGAGGCCGAGTTGTTGTACAGAGTGTCATTCAAAGCTTCTGTTGAGCTTTTCAAATGAGGATTTGAATTTCTTTCGTCATATTTTATGACGTCATCCCCCCTAGCAAAATACCAAAACAATAATCCTCAATTTGAATATACTGAAGTGATTCATTGGATTTAAAAAAAAAAATTTTATTGAATTAGGACAGTGCACATTAATCAACATATCAGCAATACGCATCGATATAAATATGCCGGAATTAGCACAACAGCTAAATTTTATCCGATTTAATTTCATCAAATGACTGTTTTTATGAATGGAGTCTGGTGGCTTTGAAGAGAGCAATTTAACCGCTTCAGTTTCTCGCCAGAAAGGGCTGTATTTTAGCCACCTAAAAGAACAATATCAGTTTAAGTGTACGCTATATTTAGAATATTTTCACATATTTACCTCGCCATCAGACGGCCCTTTCTGACGGGGAACTGAAGCCGTTGAATTGCTGTCTTGTCATTTTACCTCTCAGAACACAGGAGTTGCTGCATCAACTGCTGCATCAATGGGTTAGTTTTAGGCCCAATCTGTCATTGTTTTACAGCAGGTGTCTTCATACATGTTTCCACCAATAATTCCATGTTGAGCGACGTTTGCTCTGCTGTTCTGTCTCTATAAAACCACAGATTGAGACTTTAAATGAGACATGAGAGGAAACTTAGAAGCCGTTTATCTTCCCTAAAGCTCCAGAGGACTTTATTTGTTTTAGAGGATCAGAAAGGGAAGGAAGCCTCTCTGAACGTGTTGTGTGTCTCCAGTCTCGTGCAGGGATGATCAGCACGGTGGAGGTGCTGAGGCTGATGGAGGCGTTCGTCAACGAGCCCAACTACACGGTGTGGAGCGACCTCAGCTGCAACCTGGGAGTGTTGTCCTCGCTGCTGTCCCACACCGACTTCCACGAGGAGATCCAGGAGTTCATCCGGTACCTCTTCACCCCCATCGGCCTGGAGCTGGGCTGGGACTGCAAACCGGGGGAAGGTGAGGAGGAGCTCCTTCTTTAGACCCAGGAGATTAATTTACCATTTATCGACAGTAATTTGTTGTTGCTTCTTTTTGTTTTTTTTAGACACCTTGTAAAGTAAGATATGTTCGTCTCGATGCCTGTCATCATTTTTTAAGTTTATATATTAAGTTAATATGTTAAGTTGCATAGGAATGAAAAATCTATTTACGTAATGTAATTCACCTTAAAGGGCGGGTCCATCTGCACTCCTTTACGTTTTTTTCAAACAGAAACGTCCACTCAGCCGTTAGCATAAAGCAGTGACGTACGTTAGCATAGTGAGCTAATCAATAAGGTTCTGAATAATGTAAACGCTAGCGCTAGCTGAGTCAACGTTAGCTGTGATCCGTGATCAGAAATAACTGAAGGGTTAGTTTGTATTTTCTGAAGTGGGGTTGTGTGTTTTCTCCCGCGTTCTGAGAGTTCAAATTACTGTTTTTTTAATGGAGTCTGGTGCCTTTGAAGAGAGCGATATAGCTGTCTGACGGCTCGTCGGGAGCAGCAGAAAAACGGATTATAGCCACCAGACTCCATTCACAAAAACAGTAATTTTACCTCTCAGAACACGGGAGTTGCTGGTCTACGGCTGCATCCATCGGTTAGTTTTAAGGCTGTCTATCGATTAAAAATATTGAATCACAATTAATCACATGATTGTCCATGATTAATTAGGATTAATCACACATTTTTTTTATCTGTTCTAGATGTACCTTAAAGGGAGATTTGTGAAGTATTTAATACTCTTATTAACATGGGAGTGGGAGAATATTGATTTAATAGCGATTATGACTTAAGGCTGCACAATGAATATTCATCACGTCTGAGATATTGACGTTTAAAATGTTCTGCTCATAGAAAACTCTGCTGATCAGATCAAATCAAGCGTTTTCCTAAACGAACAGCCACTTTTGGGTATAGATATTATCTATACAACCAATGTGTTTATGATTAAATTGAGAACATAAATTGTTTATCTAGCCTCTTAATGATGATAATTTTGCTCTCCAAGTGCTCCAAATTGAAGCATTTAACTTTAAAATGTAGCTACCAAAAGGGTAGGGTGAATATTCCTGTATTTTTTTCATATTGCAATATATATATATAGCAGAAAAAAATATTGCAATGTCAGTTTTTTGCAACATGGTTCAGTCCTAATTTGTACATTAACAGGAATGTAGCGCAGCATGGAAGAGAAAACAATGCTCTGTTTATTTTAATGTAAAAGTGCAATAAAATGTTAAAATATGTCGCTACAATAAATGAATAATCCTGATAAATAATCGTGATCTCAATATTGATCCAAATAATGGTGCAGCCCCAGCCCTGACCCGTGTCCGTGTTGTGGCGAGACAAAGACGATAACTTGCTGGTGTTTGTCGTGCAGGCCACCTGGACGCCCTGTTGAGAGGTCTGGTTCTGGGGAAGCTGGGGAAGGCGGGACACAAACCCACACTGGAGGAGGCCCGGCGGAGATTCAGGGACCACGTGGAGGGCAAGCAGGTCCTGCTCGCAGACCTCCGGAGCCCGGTAAGAACAATAAAACACTGACCACCACGATCCACCAGTAATTTCTCTGATGCTTATTCTCAAAGAACCTTTCACACTCAACATGTGTTGTTTTGTGGTTAGTAAAATAAATATAAATATAATAATAATAAACTTTATTTATATCACACTTTTCTTAACAAGGCTACAATGTGCTTTACAAAAACAAAACGGGTATCAGGAAACACCGGGGGATAAAATATTATTTAAAAAAATGTAAAGTGGGATTAGGGATGCACCGATCCAACTTTCTCAGTCCCGATACGTGGGCTTTGGGTATCGGCCGATACCGAGTACCGATCCGATACCAGTGTTTAATTAATCAGCTGTATGCCTCACTGTGTGGAAGTGACTGGATCATTCTGTTATATGTAAAGAAACATCAGGCTGGACTTAAACATTGTTTTCCTAACTTTGTAAAACTAAATGTAACCAATAAATACAGAGATATACATTTACTGAATTGTTATTTATTATTAAAATAATAAATTGTACACCAGCAACTTTGTAAAAAATCTTCAAAATTAACAGAATTTTTATTTATTATTAAATAATATATCATACATCCGTAACTTGGTATAAAATCTTCAAAATTAATAGAATTTTTATTTTTTATTAAAATAATGAATCGTACGTCAGTAACTTGGTAAAAAAATCTTTAAAATTAACAGATTTCTTTTATTTATTATTAAAATAATAAATCGTACATCAGCAACTTAGTAAAAAAATCTTCAAAATTAATATAATTTGTATTTATTATTGAAATAATAAATCTTACATCAGCAACTTTGTAAAAAATGTTTAAAATTAAAAGGAATTACAATTGAAGTGCAAACATTTTTAATGCAGCTTCAAATTGGTCAAAACAAAAAAAAAAGTGTTGAACATGCAGTGAGGCGGCTAATACTTGATGTGATGTGACAACATCTGTATAAGATGACACATGTCTTTATTAGGGCTGTCAGTCAATTAAATATTATAAATGATTGACAGCCCTAATCTTACCACTGCCCTGTTTATATAAAGTTAATATTATACTGGTTACACCGCCCACCCAAAGTCCACATTGTTCCTCCATCACAGTGTCTAATTATTATTTATTATCTTAACCTGATAAGACAGCTTGTGTTGGACCATTAATCCCATTAACATCCTGCAGGATGAGTTCTGGAGTCACAAACCACAGTTAGATTATGTTTAATACTGTAAAGGGATCATATCGGAGCATCGTTCTGACTGTGTTGTTGTGTTTCAGGTGTATTTAACAGTGCTGAAGCATGGAGACAGCACCACACTGGACACAATGCTGAAGGTGAGACTGCAGCCAACATGTCAGACTGTCACATCAACATGTTCAGAGACACATTTTACTTTATACGTTATCGTTACAGGTGTAACGGCACACTGAAGTCACGGTAGTAGGAATACGATACAGCAGAATTAAATACTATTATTATTTCCCCTTACTTTAAAGGAGCAGTGTGCAGCATTAACGGGGATCTAAGTATGTTTCCTTTATTGTAGAATCACCTGATATTAAGATCGTTAGCTTAGAATGAGCCGTTTATCTGAGGCTGGAAACTGTCCGACTGGACCGCAGCGTTCAGTCTCCGCCTCCTCCTCCTGCTGCTGCTGCTGCCGCCTGATCTCGTCGACTCTCAAGGCGAGACGCAGCTCACCTCCAACGAGCCTGACGAATTGGAAGCGTGTAGGGATACTAATTAACCGACAACCGACCCTCGTTAACCGATTATTAACCGTTAACCGACAAAATTTGTGCCTCGCATGCAACGGTGCTCCAGCTGCAGGAGCACAACAGATATTCGTTGACGGGAGTCTCCAGTTCACCGTCCGGGAGCGTTAACTTAGCAGCTACGATGCTGCGTGTAGTGTCACGGACATGCAGCCACTTTCCCAGTAAAAGTCTCCACCGCACATTTAGTTTAGTTTAGCAGGTTATCAGCTGTGTGTCTGCCCGGCGGAACTTTAGCGAGTGTCCAACAAACAGTGTGTGTATTTGTGCTACGTTAGCAGCTCTAGCATTGCCGGAGGCTTCGTGCTCGCCGCCGCACACGTAGTCTGCGTAACTTTCGCGAATTTCCAGCGTGTGTGCGTGTGTGCGTGTGCGTGTGTGTGTGTGTGTGTGTGTGGTGGTGGTGTTCTAGCTGTGAACGTAGGTGTAGCAGTGTGTGTACAGTTTATTTGTCGGTGAATAAATGCTATGAAACTACATCTCCTCCGCTCCGCTCAAGCGAGCCAGAAACCGGAGCCGACTTCCTGTATCCTGCAACTCCGGCTCCGTCTCTTAAGGTGGGCTGTTAAGGTGGACCAGCTTTTCATCTTAAAGAGACGAGCCGCTCCTCTGAGCCGCTCAGCGTTTGAGTTAATTATAAATATTTCTTTTAAAAGTTTTCACGGATCCTGTGGACTCGCACGGCAATCAGCTCGCCGTGCTAACCTCAGCATATGTTGCTAACGGGCGTACGGCTCAAGGTTTCCCGAGCAGAACTCGCGCTTGTGAACGCTGGTTCCACATTACGTGCATCAGTCTACATACGGTGTGTTTGCGTGCGACCGCGTCCACCGTTACAGCCTATTTATCGTCCTAAAAGAAGTGATTTGTGTCCTCCTTTCTCTCGCTCTCATGTGCTCTCATGTTCTCTGATGATCTTTCTTATATATTTGTTCTTCATCAACCTTTTCAGCTCCACAAACAAGCTGAAATGCAGGAGGAGAAGAATCGTATCGAGCGAGTGCTGGGCGCCATCTCTGCCCCCGACCTCATCCAGAAAGTCCTCAGCTTCGCCCTCTCGGTACACGTTTGACCACGTTTGACCACATTTGACCACATTTGACCACGTTTGACCGCATGATGCAGAGTTTTGTTTCTTTGGCTAACGGAGGAACCAGCATGCTTCTAAAGGAGGAAACCCTGACCAAGTTTCTGATTTATTTTGTTTGGACTTTGAGTTGGTTTATTGTTCAGAGCTGTTTCATGGCTTAATGATTACACTGTAAAAAATGATAAAGCACCAACTACAACAGGACAGAAAGTTTAGTTTAGAGAATTAGATTAAAAACAGTGAGATGCAGACGGAACAAATCTGACCTCGGCTAACCTCTCTCTGGGTCTTGTCCCCGACAGGAAGAGGTGCGTCCCCAGGACACGGTGTCAGTAATCGGTGGCGTGGCAGGAAGCAGTAAACAAGGCCGGAAAGCTGCCTGGAAGTTTGTCAAGGACAACTGGGAGGAGCTTTACAACCGCTACCAGGGCGGCTTCCTCATATCACGGCTCATCAAGGTAAAAACAAAACACTGCTGCTGCTTCATGAGGTCATCGGTTTTTTATTCCTCCAGAATACCACATTAAGACACCAAGACCTTGAGGAACACCATAGAAAAAGACATTCTGTGATTTGGGATAAAAAACGTTTGACATTTTTACATCTTTGTATTCTTTATATCATCTTTACCTTGATAAACCCAGTTTATGTAATTCAACACTGTTTAGGGACCCCAGTTTGCAGAATTATTCAAACACACCATTTTAGAATAGGAGACAATAACACATTTATACTGCATGTGATTATCATAAAGTGGGCATGTCTGTAAAGGGGAGACTCGTGGGTACCCATAGAACCCATTTACATTCACTGATCTGGAGGTCAGAGGTCAATGGACCCCTTTAAAATGGACATGACAGTTTTTCCTCGCTAAAATTTAGCCCAACTTTGGAGTGTTATTTAACCTCCTTCACTACCAGCTAGTCTGACATGGTTGGTACCGATGGATTCATCAGGTTTTATAGTTTCATTTGATACCAGTAAAATGAAGCGTTTTTAACATCACAGTCGATCATGTTTATTTAATTGTGGGAAGCCAAAATCGTGATCGCGATTAATATTCGAGTAGTCGTGCAGCCCTAATGGAAATGTGTATGCATATTAGCACAAATTTAATAAGATAAATGCCTCATTTGTATATTTAAACATTCAAAAATGTTTTGTTGTTGTTAATGTTGTTGTTGTGGTTGTTGATGTTGTTGTCGTTAATGTTGTTGATGATGATGATGTTGTTGTTGTTCTCGTTGTTGTTGTTGTGGTTGCTGTTGTTAATGTTGTTGATGTTATTGTTGATGATGTTGTTGTTATGCTGTTGATGTTGTTGTGGTTGCTGTTGATGATGATGTTGATGTTGTTGTTGATGATGATGATGTTGATGTTGTGATTGTGGATGTTGTTGTGGATGCTGTTGAGATTGTGGATGTTGTTGTGGATGCTGTTGATGTTGTTGTTTTTTCAGCTCACATTTCTTGTTCTCGTGTCTTTGCAGCTCACAGTTGATGGATTTGCTATCGACAAAATGGCTGCTGAAGTGAAGGTGAGAGAGCTTCACACGTATTCTGCAGTTTCATTAGTTGTTCTTTTAGGAGGTTTATTTCTGGAAGTTGATTATTAATTCACAAATATAAATCATTCCGTGTTATTTTATTTTATGGAACAGAAAACTGATTTTAAATCAGCTTTATTTTGCAAACCAGCATTAAGGTGTTTTTGACCACTAGGGGGCAGAATGAGCTCACAGTAACACTGCTACTGATATTACTGTTATATACTTACTAATAAGAGCAATCAGAATAACAGGCAAATAGTAGTACATCAATAAATAATGGTAACAATAAATATTAGAAAAATAATAATATTAGTTATGATCTGAATTTATTGAAATAATGGTGATAATACAGCAATTATAAAAAACTAAATAATCTAATGGTTAACCAAGACATGCCATCAGTTTTATTGTTTACAATATTAGACACATATTGTTTTTAATACATATCGTACATTTCATGTTTTAAACACGATATCATGTTAGATATGAACATCAATAAGCTAACATTAACTTATATCGATTAGCTAACAATAAGGAACGTTAGCTAGCTCTTATTTGATGTTACAGAAGCAGACGTTTTGTTAAGACGTAACAATAACTTGAACAGTTGATGATGTGAGAAATGCTTAAAGGAAAATGTGATATGATAGAACTAGTTTTTAATAATGACCTAATAATTGATGAATCCACCATATTGAAGGACAGACGGCTGATCCAGGAACCGGAAGCAGTGACGTTAACTTATTTAACAGTTTTTCACCAAAATCTTTGGGAAAAGAATAAAAGAATGGTAACGTTAACTTAGCGTTACTCCTCGTAGATCATAAACCCTTTAATATAATAACAACTGGTTGAAACCGGTTGAGAAATGTAGACATTATGGTGCTTTTTATCCAGAGAAACGGCAGCTCCCTTGTTCACTAGTAGAGGGTTACAGGCCAGTCTGGCCAGGTCCAATATGGCGCCCACGTTGACGTACGATCCAGGAGTCAATGTGGCGTCTGTGTATATATGTCTATATGTCTATGACCCCACCAGGGGGGGGGGGGGGGGGCCCTTTAAACTGTGTGTTTTTGTCCCCGCAGAGTTTCTTTGACAGCCACCCGGCGCCGGCGGCCGAGCGTACGGTGCAGCAGTGCTGTGAGAACATCCTCCTCAACGCCGCCTGGCTGAAGCGCGACGCAGACGACATCTCTCAGTATCTACTGCAGCGCAAAGCGCCGCCCGTCTGAGCCGCCGCCACCGCCGCTTCCTCCAGTCCCCCCCCGCCCCCCCTTCCTCCAGCGCGGACCTCCCAGCATCATAGCTGCCTCACCAGCCCCCACCCCCCACTACAGACCAGAGCTTCATTTCTCTAAAGAAACTGTATGAAACAAGAAGGCGACGCCAAGATTTTAACAACGTGTTGGAAACACACAGAGACTCTTTCTACGTTAACAGATTCATGTTAGTCAGATCAGGAATGTAGTTTGACCCCGTTCTGCCCTCCGGACGTCACCAGTAACGCTATTAAAGCGGCGCTCAGCCCTCCAAACCACTGCTAACCTGCTAACATGATCACCTGATCACCTGATCACCTGCCCCGTATGCACTCCCTCATCCATCTCTGCATCGTAGCTGAGAAAACTGTGAATCTTCCTCCTCCTCCTCCTCCTCCTCTTCTTCCTGCTGCCTCCTCCTCTTCTTCCTCTTCCTCCTCCTCCTCTTCCTCCTCCTCCTTCTCTTCCTCCTCATCCTCCTTCTCTTCCTCCTCATCCTCCTCCTCTTCTTCCTCCTCCTCCTCTCCCTCCTCATTTTGAATGCATGAAGTGTGATTTTCTGCATTTGCTGCTTTGTTTACTTCGGTTTGTTTTCTGTACAAACAAAAACATTTTGATTTCATTTTTGTTTATTTCTTTCTCTTGTGGGGG
>CAKAKR010010164.1:0-12950 GCA_916700685.1 Adelosebastes latens | reverse complement strand
AACACATCACCGGGTGCGAGCTGCCCGGCCTGCAGGAGCTTTACACCCAGAGGTGCCTCAGGAAGTCCCTGAGGGTCATTAAGGACACCACACACCCCCACATCAGCCTGTTCTCCCTCCTGCCCTCTGGTAGAAGATACAGGTCCCCCAGGACTCTCACCAGCAGACTGAGGAACAGTTTTTTCCCCCAGGCCATCAGACTTTTAAATAGATAATTCATACCACACCTTCTCACACAAAAATATATCTTATACTGTATATTATGTTCTTAATATATATGTTCTTAATATGCCTGTATATATTCTTAATATGCCCTTGTACAAAGTATTTCTTCTTTATAATTGTAATGTAAATGTAATATAACTTATTATTTTAATTGAGCTTCCCAGCAAAAAGTATTTCACACGTTTGTACCTGTACAACCGGCGTGACAATAAACATCTTGAATCTCGAATCTGAATCTTGAATCTTGAATCTTGAATCTATGCTGTTGAACTTTGGCTGCTGCTTGTTTACTGATGTGCAAGTGCTTTGCGGGCTTAGGTTGCTGAATTTGCTGAATAACTGTATGAAAATAAGTGCTGAATAAAATGGGTGCCCAAAAGTCCAAAGCAGTGAAGAAACCAGAGAATTTTTTACACATGTAACCGTTCCTACAACCAGAAATTAAAGGGTCAAATCAGTCAAATGACCGGGAGAGTAAAATAGCAGAAAATAAAAAAGGTCAACCTGTCATTGATAAACACCATGTTAACCCTAATGGCGAGGATTTTGCATTTATGAGAAAGTGTGTGCTGGTATGGAAGAAAGTCACTGCTCTTCAGAGCTGTGGTGGGAGAGTGAGTGAGAATGGCTGTGAATGGGGTTTCGGATGAATTCAAGAAAACAAATGGTGGATGAATGCATACCATTTATTGCAACATGTCACATGCCATTGTTAAAGATCACATTGTAGACCAAAGCAGCTGAGATAGTGAGAATCAGATGTGCAAAGGCGATGACGTATGATAGGATTAAACGCCAAGGTAAAACTCCGTCCCCTCAGTGTTTGTTGAGTGTGTTGACTGAAGCTAAAATCCCACTTTTAGAGCAATTGAATTGAATTGAACAAAGTCACTGTTTCACTTTACCCCAAGATAACGATAAGGCAAAAGCTTCAGAGGCAGAGTTAGTAAAAAAAGCAGACAGAAGAGTTGATGTTTTTGATCACTGCTGCAGTTCAAAGGGAGAGACGGAGAGGAGCAGAAGTAGCCGCCCTGCAAGGAGACAGCAGAGCAACTGGCTCAGAATTCATTGATGATCCATCCAGAGGGGCGGGGTCAAGAAACACACCAAGACACTGACACAAACCCACACACCTACAGGGTGAGGGTTTTGTGTCCAGAGTAAGGGGGAGAGGCTGAAGGAATTCAGATAACTCATTTACCAATTTTGGTATGCCAATAGATTATTAGGCGAAGGTGAATTATAACATTATCATGAGGTGTTCAAATATAAATTTGTAAAATGTAGTTTTGGTGAAGAAACTTGAATAAATCTAGTGGTTTGAAGGAGATGTGTTTACAGCGATATAAAATAGATAATAGAGAGGGGGCTGGTTAACAGTAGCTCTAAGCAGCTTATAATACATACTTAAAAATACGATTGCCAGGATTCTGTAGAAAGCAACCAGTGATGGTAATTATTGCAAGACTGACCAAGACAGTTTTGATGAATTTTTAAATGTTTTCTGTCAGTTTGAAAAAGTGCGTTTATAATGATCAGTGGGTAAAATTACAGTTTCTGAGCTTTGAGGAGAGCATAGTAATTGTATGTTTTGTATATTTATAAATTATAACAATTGTTGTCGATTTTATTTAGTTTTTTACCATAACCTGATGTTAAGTCATAGGCCTATTTAATAATATATGTAGCTAAGGGTTGATTTATATAACCTTAACTTGATATAGGCTACAACAAGTTTTTACAACAATTTACAAATTGGCTAGATTTGTCACAAGATCCCACGTTACCAATTGAAGTAAATGGTAACAGTTGAAATTTTGAACCAACCACACATTATATCACAACTATGGGTGTTTCCGGTGTTCCTATGGTAGAACCATTATCAAGTTAATCTAAAACAACAGTTGAGGGCTCAGATGTATTGCTCTCATTTTTTATCTCAGAAAAGTGTCCCATTAATTTGTTGGGGAGAGATTTGCTTTGCAAACTTTCTGCATCTATTCACTGTACTCCGGATGGGTTATATTTAACTATCCCGGAAGACAAGGCCGTGCAGGCAATGCAGTGTCTATAATCAACGATTGATCAATCGTACTGCTGGACATTGCCAAATTTTCAGATGATGGACACATTTACTGTCTCCAATATCCAGAAAATCGCAAAGATATCACCAAACTGCGCTATATTGATGTCTGCTATGAGGCCTCACTTACGTTTTGAATGCACTGCTGTTTTTAACCCTTCACAGGAATTAACTCAATTGACTGATACCAATTTAAACACAAAGAAAAATTAGAATGTGAGCAAATTTAGTTTGTGGGTCCAGAGGGGAGCGCTCTTCCAATGCTGTTGACGGAGAGAAAATGTGAATTATTTGATGCTAACACAACACAACCATTTTGCCAATTCCTAAGCCTGGTAGTCAAGACGAATGGCGTTTCGTGCAAGATTTGCAAACAATTAACAACATTGCGGTTCCAATGACTCCATTAGTCCCGGACACCAATTCCATCTCAGCCTCAATACCGGCAAACTCAACACACTACACAGTCATTGATCTGTTCTCAGCTTTCTTTTCCATTCCACTGCTTCCAGACAGCCAGTATCTGTTTGCGTTTACTTTTAAAGGTCGACAGCTGACCTGGCGGAGGCTAGTCCAGGGGTACTCCCAATCCCAGAGCGTGTACGCAGCAGCGGTAAAACGCGATCTGGAAGATCTCGATCTGCCAGGAGGATCAAGCCTTCTTCAATATGCAGAAGACCTTTTGGTGGTGTCCCCATCATTAGACGCGTGTCGATCTGTCGATCAAAAAGGAGGGGTTGTGATGGAATTTTCTATTAATTCCTCCCTCCTTGGTAGGGCCAGAGTGTTTCTCAGAGTGTCCCTCTGTTGACATTATTGGGTTGGAGTCCTGTCTAGGGGAGCCGCCGTTATCTGTACAGCTGTGTCTGCAGGGGGGACCATAGAGCCAGTCGCTAGGGCAACCAGGGTCAGAGATGCCAGAGGAACCGAGTAAGTCAAAACATGATAAGGGTAAAACACTGAGCAGCAGGGAGGAAGGGCAGAGTTGTGAGGCCTTCACGCAGAGAGCACCTCAATGGTGGAGACCTGACAATTGCTCCTTGATCAAGCTTCAATAAACCTTCTGTGTAAGACATCAACAGCTCCGGGGCCTCTTCCTTCCTATTGAGTTAACTTGTGTATCAGAAATTCCACCACAAATATAAATATAATGTAGCGCAATGGTTCTAGCTTTATTAACAGTTAATTATGGAGGACAGAACTTGCCTAAATCAAATATAAATGAGTAAATAACTCAATAAATAACTCAATAAATAAATAAATAAACATATACATAAATAAATAACTCAATAAATAAATAAATAAATATGCCATTGAATTCAGCAAAATAATATTACAAATAACTGTAGCCATTAATTAATTGATAAAATGTGACATAAATTTATTTGTGTTTTAATTTGCTCTTTTATTTATTTGTTTATGTATTAATTTCCTTATTTATTCACTCTTCTGTTTATCTTTCCCTTTCATGTAATCATGTATTTATTTTTTAAAGTATTTATTTATTTTTGCATTTATATTTTATTTATTAATTTTTTCACTTATTTTTTATTTTTATTTTTAAATGTATGTATTTATGCATTTACTGGCAGCGTCATTTGCATAATGAGGCAGACATGCAAAAAGAAATGTGTAAAGAAATGTATGAAGAAAAGAACACATGAAAAAAGAACAATAAATAACTTTGGTGAAATAAATAAAATGTAAAAATTAAATGCAAACGGAAAATTATGCAGACATATATAAATAAATAAAGTTATTAATTAATTAATTAATTAATTAATTCAAAAATAGAAATAAAAAATGAGTGTATAAATAAATAAATAAATATAATAAAATCTTCAGGTACAAATTAATGAATAAAAAACGATAAAAACATAAATAAATAAAAGGGAAAATTAAATAGAAGAGTAAATAAATAAATAAATAAATAAGTAAATAAATATATGAATAAATAAATAAATAAAGGAGCAAATTAAAACAGATATATCAATTTATGTGATATTTTATCAATAATTAATTGCTACATTTATTTTAATGCTGCATTTAATGACATATTTATTTATTTCTCAAGTCATTTATTTATTTATTCATTCATTTTGGCAGGTTCCGTCCTCCATACTTCTGTAGATATCAGAGTAAATACTATTTTCCTATCCTTTGAAAAGAGGTGAAATTAAATATGTTTTCTAGAATTATTTGGAGACCAAATGAAAAAAATGTAGAGTGAAACATCATCCTTGAACTCGTCATCAGTCAACTCACACAATGCTGGTCCACCTCATGTATTCAACACATACACCAGTGATTCACATTCAGAAAGAAAATATGTTTACAACTGTCTGTTAATAATCAAATGTTATTACCGGTAAATAATGATAATATTAAAAATAATCATAAGCCCGTCAGTGATGAAGGTCACATGGTTTTTGGCATGGCAGAATATCATTATTTATTACAGAACCAGCTCCTAAAACACCATCTTTTATTATGTCACATTGATCATTTTGTTGATCAGCTTCAGCTTTTATATCATAACTTAAACAGATACCAGTACTTCTACTTTAAAGTCACCGAAATACAATAATGTATTTATACTGTATGTGTTTACTCAGAGTGACAGACACATTGAACTTTTGGCAAAAACTGAGCACCAGCAGAAAACCCTATATGATTGAATATTTATTTTGATTTTGATATTTAATTATATATTTGGACTGTGAGAGAAACCTGAGCACCAGGGGGAAAACTCCATGATTGATTGTATTTGATTGATTTAAGTAGAGTGTCAACTCACTTGACACTCTAAATATATTACCAATTAGTTCATATGCTTCGAGTGTCAACTCACTTGACATTCTAAACATATGAACAATTAGTTAATATATTAGGGAGGAGACCTGATCACCAGGGCTTAAATCAAATACAATCGGTGTCCAAATAATTTGCATATCTTTTGATATTGTGGGAGGAAACAGGGAAAAACCCATGCAGACACAGGGAGAATATGCAAACTCCACACAGCTGGACAGGTGGAGGTGTCTCTGTGAGGCTGCAGTGCTAATCACTAATCACTGAGCCACTGTGCCGCCCTGAAGGTGACGGGGTATGGGAGAGGGAGGAAGGGTGGAGGTGGGATGGAGGGAGGGTGGACAGAAGGAGGAGGGATGAAAAGAGAGGAGGTGACGTGGATGGAGGAGAGAGGTGAGGGGGGGAAGAAGAGGGAGCTACTGGTGTCAACACCCAGCAGCCTTCTCCACCCGACTGTCCCCGTCACGACTCTCTTTCATCTCCGCTTTCTCCCTCTTCTTTCTTTTTCATCTCCTTGTTGTGCATTTTGGTTTTCAACTCCTCCAGTTGTGTCTGTCTATCCTCTGTTTCCCTCCTGCTAAAGAAGAAACCCCACTTCTTCTTCTTCTTGTTCAGTTTGAGACAGAGATCCTCCAGGACCTTGTTCTCATCCTGCAACTGGCTGAACTCTGTCTCCCGGCGATGTTGTTGTTGGGCCAGGTCGTTGTTCTTGTCCTCCACAACTTTTAATTCAATCTCCCGGCGTTGATGTTTTCCGGCTAGGTCGTTGTTCTCATCCTGCAGTTTGTTGACTTCCGTCTCCCGGCGTAGATGTTTTCCAGCCAGGTCCTTGTTCTCATCCCGCAGTTTGTTGACTTCCGTCTCCAACTCTTTGTTCTTGGCCAGCTCCTTTTGGAACCTTGATTCCAAAACTTGCATGTCCAAAGTGAATTTGTCCACCAGTTTTATCTTCTCAATCTCCACCTGATTGAGTTTACTCGCCATCGCTTTGATTTGGGTCTCCCAAGCCTGTTCTTTGGCGGCCAGAGCTTCATATTTCTCTTGCCAAGCTGTGGGATCCTCCTGGTGGATCTGCCCATGGCTCACGAAAGTCTCCTGGTTGTTTTGGTCGAAGACTTGTCTCTGTGTCTCACACCATTCAAACAGCACCTCGTACTCCTGGTACAGGAGCTGATAGGATTCATTCTTGAGTTGAAGAGCTTCCTTGAGTCGGGAGATTTCTGCCGCCTGCGGTGAGATGATCTCAAGGTCCTGTCGATGAGGTCCAGCTTGGCCCTCAGGGTCATGTTGATGAGGTCCTTGCTGGCCCTGAGGGTAATGCTGACAAGGTCCTCGTTGTCCCTGAGGGTAATGTTGGCGAGGTCCTCGTTGTCCCTGAGGGTCCTGTTGGCGAGGTCCTCGTTGTCCCTGAGGGTAATGTTGGCGAGGTCCTTGTTGGCATGGGGGGTAATGTTGGTGAGGTCCTTGTTGGCCTTGAGGGTAATGTTGGGGAGGTCCTTGTTGGCCTTGAGGGTAATATTGGCGAGGTCCTTGTTGGCCTTGAGGGTGAGGGCGACAAGGTCCAGGTTGGCCCTGAGGGCCATGCTGACGAGGTCCTCGTTGGCCCTGTGGGTAATGTTGGCAAGGTCCTCGTTGGCCCTGAGGGGCCTGTTGGCGAGGTCCTCGTTGGCCCTGAGGGGCCTGTTGGCGAGGTCCTCGTTGGCCCTGAGGGGCCTGTTGGCAAGGTCCTCGTTGGCCCTCAGGGTCCTGCTGACGAGGTCCTTGTTGGCCCTGAGGACCACCAACAAGTCCCTCGTTTTCTACCTTTCGTTTTTTCTCCATTGCATCCAGCCATTCCAGCCACTGCTCTGTATCTGGATGTTCCATCCTGTAGCAGACTAGAGATGTACAAAGCAGACTGTAGATTATAAGAGAGAAAAAACAATTAATAACAAAATTATATAACAGAATAAAATAGATAATGAAATAGGTAAATTAAATAATATGGTGGTTGTGGTAATCAGATTATGGTACTGTGCACATAGTGACCTCTGACTTTCAGGCAAATTATATTCAACATATTTTTCACATTTCTTAAATAAACAATAAGTTCTCAATGTAATGTCTGTAAATGCGTACATAGATATTATTGTCTGAAAATGATTGGGATGATTACACACACACACACACACACACACACTCAGATTGAGAGACAGTTACACAACTCTACACACACATTTGCAAATAGCTTTGCTCCAATAACGGCCCCGTACCAATCTTCATGAATAAAATCTCTTGTGTTCACATGGAACACACTGCTATATACTGCTTATACTCAAATATAGACACACAAAGATACTGTAATTATATACTTACACTAGTCGTTTAGACACGTTAGGTCAACAGAGGTTGTAGATCAGACTGTAGTCTATTAAAGACTATGGTCTGTTGTAGATCAGACTGTAGTGGTTTAAAGACTATGGTCTGTTGTAGATCAGACTGTAGTCTATTAAAGACTACGGTCTGTTGTAGCTCACACTGACGTTTAGGTCTCTCTCGGATCGAGACTGTAATCGTACTGAAGGTTTGGCTAAATGCAGTTTCTAACCAGGCTTCTGACATTAAAGCCAACGTGATGTCATAAAGCCAGTTTCTCCCTGAACCATGACATCACAGTGTGATGTCATAAAGCCAGTTCCTGAACCGTGACATCGCCATGTGATGACATCACAAAGCACTTGCACCGCCTTGAAGGGGTGAACCGCATCCATAGCAACGGTCTGTTATTCTTTTAAAACAGACCGTTGCTATGGACGCAGAAATTGACCAATCGGAATGGAGTATTGTGTAAATAAGGTAGTTATAATTTGCTGTGTAAACTACTGTGTAAAGCATCAGCATGAATACTTTATAAACCTTGTTATCATAATAAATATTTATTAAGAGTTTTATATAAAGCCTTATAAATACATTATAATTGTGGGAATGCTGATGGTACGTTTTTTGGACTTTAACTACTCCTGCATACTTTCAGCTACAGAAACCGTTCAACTATCAAAATATTCAGCTCTTTAAGGGACATTAGTGCTATGACTTTTCTTGTTTTCATCTATTTATACTTAAATATTAAGTTGTTTCCACATGTTTTTACTCAATGGAGAAAATCTTCAAATCCTCTTAAACCAACTCCACTTTGAAATGCTACTGCTTCCGCATACTTTCAGCTACAGACTTCATTTAAACTTTAAACGGGTTACAAGTCTTTGAACTATTAAGCTATGATTCAGCTTTTTGATAACTTTCACAGTTTTTCATTCATCATAGTTTCAATTTATGCTTTTTTCAGACCGTTTCAGATTTTATAATGGGTGTGTATTGCGCTGCTTTTCAGTGATGACATCATTCACCCTCTAACCCTCCCTGTGTTTTTCCTTTTTTCAAAAAGGTCTAGCAAAAAACCTTGTTGGTGCCACAACTTCCACTCCTCATACACAATTAATGCATCAAAACGTAGGTATTTTTGTCTTCTTTCAGATGATGTGCCCATTTAAGCAATAGGTCTTACAGTTTTGGATTTATCTGCTTCAAAGCACCAAGAGATCCCTTCCTCTCTCTCATCCGCTGCAATGTTAATTCATCTCTAAAAGTCTTGAACAAAAACTCAAATGTGGAGACTTTTTAAACTGCCAGTTCTCAGTCATTTTTAACTTTATCCACACAAACAACACGTAAACATCTTAATCAAAGTCTTGAGGTGCTCAAACTGAAGAGATTTCAGGTATACAACTTATAGTTTTTAACTGAGGGAGTCTTTTTCAGGTAGTACCTTCTCTGTGTTTTCACTGGTCATTCCCAACCATAACTCAGCACTTTCAGACACAAACAGGTGTCTCTGATTGGCTGATTAGAGCTCCATCAGTCTATGCCTGTCTCTGATTGGTGCATTGCTCTTAAGCTCTTTTTAACTGTACAAGTTTACATTCTATTTAAGCCTATACAGTTACTGTCTGCCTGATCAGTCTCTGCCTCTCTGATTTAAAAGTACCTCTCTCTCTCACACACGAACGCACGCATGCACGCACGCACACACACAAACACACGCAAACACACACACACACACACACACACACACACAGGTATTCTGTCTAACGACTTACAGTTTTAAAGGTTAGCTGCTGCTGCTGCTACTACAACTACAACAGCTACTGCTACTACAACTACTGCTACTACAACTACAACTACTGCTACTACTACTACTACTACTGCTACTACAACTACAACTACTACTACTACTACTACTGCTGTTCCTACTGTTGTCTGAGGTCATCAATGCTCTTTTGATGGTCTTCTTTCATCTGTTGGAGCTCTTCTCTCAGTTGCTGGATGTTGTTGTGTTCTGTGAGCCTGGTCAGTATTAGCTCTTTGAACTCGGTGAAGTCCAGCTCCAGTGAAGACAGACTTTCTCTCAGTTTCTTAGTCAGGGTTGAGGGGTGAGTGTAGTCAGGGTCTTTCTTCTCTTGTGGTTCTCTCTCCTCCTCTTGTTCTGACTCAGCTGTGTCTGCTGGGTTGGTGATACCTTCTGGATCCATTGCTGAGCTGGATCTGTTCCTGTCCACTCAACATAGAGTCTTCAGTGTCCAGACTCTCATCCTGACAGATGGTTATTCTGCCACCACGGCCAATTCCCTCTTTGAAGGTGTGCTGGTAGTTAGTGCAGACAGCATTTTTCCACAGCTCTGGATGTTTGGTGTGGAAGATCAGGTTGTTTATATTGTTCTTGCCATTGAGGAGGATGTCATCTGCATACAGGCATTCAGGGTTTGCGTGTAGGGTCTTTTCTTTGTGTTTCTTCTTGGCCTGCACACTTCTACACTTAGCAGGATATTCCATTTGTCTGCATCCAGTTGTGTGTGTGGTGGTCTCCATGGCAACTACCAACTGTCGCTGCTAGCTAGCTCTTTACTTTAGCTCTTAACTGAAAGGTGTATAATTTCAGATAAGTATAAAAAGGTAAAGTCCTTCTTTCCACAGAAAAGGTCTCAGTTTTCCCAAATAGGAATGGAGAGCTTACCAGTCCTTTGTTTTTCACACTTGTTCCAGTTGTTAAGAGAGGTCCACTGAGGCAGATCCAAACTGTCAGTTGGTCAGCTAGCTCTAGCTTGTAGTTTCCTTCTGATTTTTCTCTTCAAAATCCTGCGGTTTAGAGATGTCCTTCTGCCAGTGTCCTCTACGTATCTTTAGACAACTTTAAGCACCTAATTATCAAATTATCTCTGTGTTTTGTTTCAGATTTTTCATCAAAAATTGAAGTATAATCAGGAGCTAATTTTTTTGAGCAGTTGCTGTCTCGGAATCTCTGCTGCTCTCTCTCTCTTTCACTCTCTCTGTCTCTCTCTTTCACTCTCTCTCTTTTTCTCTGTGTCTCTCTGTCTCTCTCTCTTTGTCTGTCTCTCTGTCTCTCTCTCTCTGAGTGCGTGCTGGGAGTGGAAGACAGTGAGAGCGGGTGTGCGTCTGAGCGTGAGTGTGATTCTATCTTTTGTTTGTTTGTTTGTTTGTTTCTTGTTAGATTTATTACTGTAGTGGTATTTTGTGCTGTAGTTTGAAGTGTTTTCGGTTCCGGAGTGGTGACGACCGGCTCGGCTGGGAGTCACGCCGACTAGCGGAGTCGTTAAGCTCACATGCCGGCATGGAGTTAAACTCTGTCCAACTGTTAATTGCTCCGTGGAGGATTGCAGTTTAGCAATTGGAGAAATGGTCGGTTATGACAGTGTTAAGTCTGCAGCTAGAATGAATAATGGAGTCGTCATTTCTCTGGACAGTGTTGATAAAGTCAGCGTGGCTGTTGAACGAGGTGTGGTGATTAAAGCTGAAGTAGGCGAGATTGGAGCAAATATGATTAAAGAAAGTTATTTTTATTAATCGGTCGCTATATGGTGACAGTAGTACATGAAACAGGTAACCTGAAAAAAATCATGTTCCTCCGCTGTCCTCCGGTGCTCCTAACTGCATCTGCAAGATTTCACAGACCGGAAGAAAACAAGCAGTAAGAGCTGATTTACAAATATGTAGGATATTACAACTGACATTCATATAACATTACGTGACAACGGCTGCTGTATTAGTCGCGTGTTTACTACGTGTTTAGTTGCATATAGAGCGGGGAAGTGAGATCGGATCACAAGTGGTCACTGAAGATGCATGTGGAGACGCATTTTAATACCAGGTGTGAACAGACGTTCTTAAAACTGTCCACTTGTGATCCGATCGATGAGGACGCATGTTAATACCAGGTGTGAACAGGGCCAATGAGAGCCGGCTGTCAATCACTCGCGAACTCCGACCAAACGGTCAAACTAGGCAGCGCTGATCAAATATGAATCAATATTCTGTTACTGTAATGCCTATTTCTCTCCTCAGATGTTTTCAGAATCATCTTGTAGTGCACGGTTTAGCTGTAAAATGAGAAAGTTTGTTACGCCGCCATTGTTAAATCTGGTGAAGGAACGCCAACTTCTGGTCACATGACCGACCGGAGCACAGCCAATAGGAACGCTCTCTCAATGAAATGACCTGTGATTGGTCAAAGTCTCCCGTCACGGGCTAGATGTTCTAAAGCCTGAAAACAGAGCCATGAGGAGGAGCAGAAGTCTAGTTTTCTCTCAGAACACTTGAATTACAACATGCTGAAAGGTTATTATGGAATTTTTGCCCAATGATGCCAAAAAATATACTGCCTACTGCCACTTTAATGACACCTTTGTTCAGGTGGTGCCGCTGGTTAATCCGGCCAAAAAGATCATTTTGTCAATAGTCACAAGACACGGACATTTAATGTCTCCAATCAAACTGATTCCTCTGGGCTGTAAATCTCCTCACCTGAAGCACGTTGTTTCCTTCAGAAGGCAGGTCTTTATGATTCTAAAGAACAACACTGAGGAGTTAAACTTGATGTTAAAGTTCAGGGTGGACGATTTTGACTACATTGTTCATGTGTCTTCAGAGAGAATGAAAAGTTTTGGCTGTGGAATGGAGGGTCACCTCATCCATACCTGTCCACAGAAACAAAACGCTGGGGCACATAATGGTGAGTCCCTGACCACTCGTCTCACCGCCGGCTGCACATAGAATCCAACGTTATGTGTTATGTGTTGATTAAAATGAGGTTGTAGCTCGTTGTCTACCTTACTACGGTTAGAAAGAGCCCTCGTTTGGGTTTAAACGTTTTAGTTATGAGTTATTGATCCAGGAAGTTTGAATCTGTCAATATTTTTCCAACTTTACCAAAGTACATCATCTAGGGGGGCTCCGTACATCAGCAATGCGTGGACTGTCAGGAATGATTGGAAGAAGTTCTTTATGAAGTAACTCAAGAGAACGAGTTACTAACTTGAGGGAACGAGTTAATAAAAATGTTCTCCTAGGGGGTGTAGGGGGGCTCTGTAAAAATGTAAAGATGGTGTTTATTAATATTTATGCTCTGGATGGGAGCGGAGAGAGTCTTGTTTCTAGATGTTTTAAATGAAGTGATTGAGAAATGTAACAGTGAGGAATATGTTTTCATTGGTGGAGACTTTAACTGTACTGAGGACAGCAGGTTAGACAGGAACCATGCAGAGCCTCACGCTGTCTCTCGCACTCCACTGGCGTGTTCAGGGAGTGGCCTTGGGTGGCACAGGCCACCCCTGAAATCTGATTGGCCACCCCAAGTGCCACCCCAATATCTTAAAATATGATTGGCTATATGCCCAGTCAGTGGCGGGCCACGGCACTGAATGTAAACTGCACTCTTGTTTAGAGTTGCAGTTCCTTCTCAAACCTGAGAGGCAGAGATGCGCTAAAGTAGTATGTAGCC
>CAKAKR010010090.1:2598-16406 GCA_916700685.1 Adelosebastes latens | reverse complement strand
TGCAATATCATTTTCCACTTGTGCAACTTTGTTAACAGTCTGTTTATTGCCAATACTGTATATACTGTAATACTGTATATACTAAAGTGTCCAAACCAAACCATCAAAAACAGCTCCAGACCAAAAGTTAACAGGGGTGTCCACACATACTTTATAAATTCAATTTCTACTCAACACCTTATTTGTTATTATGAATTTCCATTCTCTCACTCCAACCCAAAGTCTTGTCACATACACACATGTGCATGCACACACACCCACACAGTACACAGTAGCCTATGCAGTCATTTGCCTAAACAGCACACAGAGGTGCAGCGGCTTTTGCATGTGCAGCAGCTGATAGTGGACTGATGGTTCTGATGGAGGCTGCAGACACTTTGCTCCTCCAGCAGCAGCAGCAGCAGCAGCTCTGCACCGGGGCTATGACTCATACTACCGATGCTGGTATAACGACAAGTAGCCTAAACACGGAAACGCACCAATAAACAACAACAAAACACGCATCTGCAGCATGCACGATGGTGCAGAATGCTCCAGAGACATTTCTGCATCTTCTCTTTTGGCACTTACCTTTTTCTTTTGACGTTATAGAAACAAACTCAGATGGTCCTCGCAGGTGTCTGCTGCTGCTGCTGCTGCTGGCTGGCCACTTCGTCTCCTCCTCCTCCTCCGAGACGTCGCATCTCTCCACACAGTTCCTGATGGAGAAGAGGGGGAATCCGCGCAGAGAGCACCAGAACGTGGACACTGGGGGGAGCTCGGTCGGTGTGATGACGGCCCGGTGTGGAGGAGTGTTTGGTGGTTTGGAGGTGGTGCAGCCTTGAGGAGTGCTGGAGAGTATTACCTCTGAGAGAGTGCAACGAGTCTGATGGATGTCGCTCTGCTTCCTCGAGGGGTGGAGGGTTGACGCTCCTGCTGCATTCAGGGACTCCTCAGAAACTGGGATTTCTCATTAGTTAACAAACTTGCAAACGTGCTTCTCATGATTTAAACCTGCAGTAGTCAGAATATTTGTGGCATAATTGGGCAAACATTCCATAATAACCTTTCAGTATATTGTAATTCAAGTGGTCTGAGAGAAAACTAGACTTCTGTACCTCTTCATGGCTATTATTATTATTATATATATATTTGTATTTTAATAAAATAAAAATAAAACAAACATAAAATTATAATTAAAAAAAAAACAATCGGGGTCTGTTAAACGTAGTCATAGTATAGCATGTCGAAAAATTTATTTTTCATATATATATTTGTATTTTAATAGTTTATTTCAAAAGTTCAATACAGTAAATTCATAAACATGTTCAGATTTTTCATTACAATTCTGCGAGTATATCTTACAATATAAAAATAAAATAAATTATGCACCAAAATAAATTGTAAGGAAAGGAAAAGATGAATAAAAATAAAACAAACATAAAATTATAATAAAAAAAACAAAAAAACAATCGGGGTCTGTTAAACAATTGGAATAAATTTGAAATGTCTAAACAATCTAATGGTTTTTGCCAGTTTAGAATTTTTGAGTTTGGTTTTTTTCATGCCTGTTTTCAGGTTTAAAAAAATCTAGCCCGTAACGGGAGACTTTGACCAATCACAAGTCATTTCAGAGAGAGAGCGTTCCTATTGGCTGTGCTCCGGCTGGTGGGCGGTGCTTGGTATTTTCTCAGCAGATCTCAACATGGCTGCCGGGTGACAAACTTTCTCATTTTACAGCGTAACAGTACACTATAAGATGTTTCTGAAAACATTTGAGGCGAGAAATAGGCATTACAGTAACAGAATATTGATTCATATTTGATCTGCGCTGCCTAGATTGACCGTTTGATCAGAGTTTGCGACTGATTGACTCGCGGCTCTCATAGACGGCGGCTGGACAGCAGACTCCAGATCATCTCTGATTGGTTGTTTTCCTCCGGTCCATTCGGAGCACCGGAGGACACAGAGGCACATGATTTTTTTCATATTACCTGTCTCATGCTCTATGATCAGAATATAGTGACCGTTTTATAAAAATAACTTTTTAAAATCATATTTGCTCCATTTCTACACACTCTAGCTTTAATGCTGAATAAAAGTCGTTTTTTTTTGTCAAAAACAATTGTATCCTAAGCACAAAATGTCCCAACATAAATAATATATTTGGTACAGTCGTTATAAAAAATATGTACGGTAGTCAACGGCGAAAGACAAATAATTTTTTGATCCTGTTTGAATTACGACTTACGAATTACAGATCAAGAGTTGTAGAATTTTCACAACCCAAAAAAATCACGGACCTCCTTAAAGATGCACTCACTGATTTATTTTTTTATTGATTGATTATTGAAAATTCACACTACACCATAGTTAGAAGCCACCAAAGCTGATAATTCTTGCAGCACATGAAGGCAGCATCATGTGTGTAACCTAAAAAGATGTGAGCCCGCAGGGTCCTAGCGCCTATATTTTACTTCCCCATTCACTGTGGCCTAAATGTTCAACAGGTGGAAACACAAACAATCCTCGTGCTGATATTTTGAGAACGGGAAAAGCAGAAAATATGAGAAATGAAATGGAAAAGACAGAGATGATGTCATTGCATGCTGCAGCAGATAAAAGGAGGCTCCACTCCACAGTGAAGCTGTGCTGCTGATTGCAATAAATCACACAGTATTATATTTCACAGCAAATCAAACATAGATATTAAAACTGGTTCAACTCAGTGTCATGAACAGCTAAATTAATTCAAAACTGTGAATTAGATGGTCAAATATGCTGATGTGTGATGTATGGATCTATGCATTATGAAAATATCAAAGGCCTTCATGATTTGTTTTTTCATATTGTCATAAAATATAAAAATATCCACCAAACTGAGGTTTAAATGCAATTTTACACTGAAACAAAGTAGGACATAAACAACACGAGCAGATCAATTAAAAAACATGATCCAAAGATAACTCTACAAAGACCCCATCACTGGAAATAGGTTGCTAGGAAACAGCTTCATTTCCTGTCACTGCTTGATATTAGCAAACACTGTAACCGGAAATAACCTCGGACCCATTTTGACAGGTTATATTTTGTAAAGCACACTGATCAGCGACCCAGGCATGTTATGCATTAATGAATGAATGAATGAATTATCTCACAATATTTTTTTGTACAGAGACAAACCACCGTAATTATGATTCTACACATCGGAAGCTGACTGACTAACACTGGGGGTGTCCCGATATAGCGGTATTGGCGATAACCATGATATTTTATCAGGGCTGTCAAAGTTAATGCGTTAACGCAAAGTCGTTTTAACGTCACTAATTTCTTTAACGCATTAACGCAATTTGCAATTTACTGACAACATATGAAACTAGAAAACCTGAGGAATCCATTGGTACCAACCATGTCATACTAGCTTGACGCGAAGGAGGCTAAATAACACTCTGAACTTACGCTAAATTTTGGTCCTACAGTCATACCCACATTTCTGTTCTCACTCCTTCAATGGGTCCATTTCTCAGTCACAGTCTCTGTGTCCTCTCTGTGGCGTGGCAAACCTTTAGGAATGAGTTTTTTACCAAATAGTCCCAGGAATAGAGAAGCTGACTTCACGCTAATACATCGGTATGAGCAAATATATTGGCCGATAACTAATTGTAGCACAGAAATGTCAAAGATATATTTGAACAAATCTACGAAGGGCATATCCAAACATAGGTTGTCCACCAGAGTAAGTTGAAAAAAATATATCATATATCAGGATAAACCTCAAAAGTACAATATTGGTCAGGCTCTACTCAGGAACTAAAGTGTAGGACTCAAAGACCCTCTGAGACCCGCGATCCCGACTGACTTTACTGTCTTTCAGAGGCTCTACTAGGTCAAGTTTTAGGGCTAGAGTGAAGCTACAGATATCATATGAAACTAAAAAAACTTAAGGAATCCATTGGTACCAACCGGGTCATACTAGCTTGTCGGGAAGGAGGCTAAATAACGCTCCAAAATTGAGATACATTTTATCGAGGAAAAACTGTCATGGCCATCTTCAAAGGGGTCCCTTGACCTCTGACCTCAAGATATGTGAATGAATATGGGTTCTATGGGTACCCACAAGTCTCCCCTTTACAGACATGCCCACTTTATGATAATCACATGCAGTTTTGGGCAAGTCATAGTCAAGTCAGCACGCTGACACACGTTGACCCATGTTATGATTTGATCATATTTTTATGCTAAATGCAGTACCTGTGAGGGTTTCTGGACAATATTTGTCATTGTTTTGTGTTGTTAATTGATTTCCAATAATGAATATATACATAAGTTTGCATAAAGCAGCATATTTGCCCACTCCCATGTTGATAAGAGTATTAAACACTTGACAAATCTCCCTTTAAAGGAACATTTTGAACAGATAAGAAATGTGCGATTCATTTGCGATAAATATTTTAATCAATTGACAGCCCTAGTAGGGAACCAATGGGCTTGGAGTTGAGAGTCACAGACAGGGTAGAGAAGTCAGAAAATACTGAGAGGCTGAGACTTACACATTGTTGATTTTTGCCTTTCGTGGGTTTGGTTGACGATAATAATAAAACAAATTGAATAACACCAGCCTTTTTTAAAGCATTTGTTGTGTTGTTTATTGTGTATTGAGTGTGTTACTACTACTGCCTGTTTCTATAGCATCTAAACTACCGTCTAAAAGACTGTTTTCTTTCACAAATGTCTAATACTTTTCATTTGGAACCATACCTACTTAGTGGGTTCCAGTTAATCTTTCAATCAAATCTTACTGGCAGCATCTTAGTCGTCATGGATACCAAGCGCCTCTGCAAACATGCAAGGTGCCAAAGCAAAGGCTCCATCAACTCCTGAATACACGTACACACATCTTTCTAGCGAGCTTATCATCACTATTCGTTGACATAGAGTGTATACGTGTAGGTCTGTGCTGTAAGTGTGTGTAATCGTGTGTTTGTGTGTAATCAGTGGTGTATAGTGGAGGGTATATGCGTATACCCACCTATCAGCCAAAAAGCCATTGGAATATATAGGAGAGTAGAGTCTCCTCCCTTAACCAGTAACCCATCTACCTACTGTAGTAGTAGTACACACGCCTCATCAAGGACCACTACACTACTGTGTGTGATGTCGGCATGCTTGACTGAATTCACATTTGATCATGCATGTGCTGATGTCAAGTCGCGTTCAGGATCAAAGTTTTACCACCACAACCTGTTGCCATGGAGACATGAGAGTGGATTCAGTGTGTCATGTTTCTGCGGTCTAATTATTCAAGAAACATATAGAGAGACTGTCGTATCAGGGCCTCAATAAAAAAAAGATACTGATCAAAAGAACTTGAAAAACTATAAATATAGATGACAAGAGTACAGAATATTTTCTTTTATATATTTTGTAAACACTAAGGTTACAACTTCTGTCACCACAGACACTGAATGTAACATCCAGATTCACCTCACAACATATTTTCATGGCAAATACTTCACATGATCTGACTGTTATAGCTCAGCCCTGCTTTAATATTAGCTGATAGATTATGGAATGCCAGTAGTTTAGCTCTAATGGTATCTTTGTATGAAGTTTGTTGATCTTTGTCCATCGTTGGAATACAATAGTCTTTTTAGAATAAATTGCGTTAAACAATTAACAAGACAAGACAAGACACACAAAAGAAAGGTAAAAACTGAGCTGCAAAGACAAACCAATGAACTTAAAGGGGAACTACACCCATTTTCTAAATTTACACATGTTCTTCCTATGGTCTAAAACAGTCCAAAAAATACTAGTAAACACAAACAACTCTCTCCCAAATCCAAAAACTACAGTGCTAAAACTCCAATTAATGATGTCATATAGGGTATAAAGTGTGGAACTGCTCCATAGACAATGAATAGGGAGAGATGTTCTAGATGAAGAGCACTCAGGGGGATGTTCTGAGTATATGGGAACATTTTCTGTTTCACAACTACAATAGAATAAAATAAAGAATTTAGGTTTAAAAAAGAAAACAAACTGTGGATCCACAAAATCAGTCTCAGATTCATTGTCTATGGAGCAGCTCCACACTTTATACCCTATGACATCACACGTTTGAGACTTACTCCTCTGGTTTCTGGCTTTGAGAGAGAGTAGCTTGTGTTCACAAATATTGATTGAACTCCCCTAGTCCATGGAAACAACATATTGTAATTCTTAATTAAGGTGGTATTCCCCTTGAGGAAAACAGGTGAGGACGATGACTGGCAGGCCAAGGGGGACACCTGGTGGTGAAACACAGACATGACAAAGAAGCCCAACCAAACTGAGGGTCCAGGAGTGGAGACTAATGATTGAAAATAGCCTTTTCCCTTTTGCTGACAGGCTACAAAGAAGACGCCTTTCATAAAACACAAAACAAAGTGGGATGTGGTGCTCCCTGATTGGTCCGTCAGCATCCAGTCCTTTGCACTCTAATAAGTAAATCATTCACTAAAGCAAAAACAACAAAGACACATTTTAATGGACGATGTGTATGAATGGAGTAACTAGATTTTCAGAACCCATTCAGTTGCATTCTGCTATAGACCTACATGAAGTATAATATCCATTTTACCAACTCAAAACACAGTAAATGCTAAGAATATATAGCCTACAGTAAGCAAAATGTATTATGCTGAACCAAGTTTATGTCCCATACTCTTCACTTCATGTAAACAGACATGCTGCCTCACAGAAACGGCTCCTCTTCCTGGAATGAATCCCAGCGTAATAACCCCTCCCTCCTCTTCCTGCTGTCCGACACAGCCAGTCCCATTCAGTCCAGATATTTCCTGCTTCCTGCCTCTATCACAGATCTGCCAGTGTACAGATGAGTGTAACCAGCACGTTGTAAAGTGAAGCCACATTCACTGTAGATCAGCAAGCAAACAGGAAGAAAGGAAACTAACCTTTGGTTTGGATCAGTTCTCAGTTTTTATCTTGTATGAGAAAGTGAAACTATTTCACATTCACTGTCCCTTCGAGGTGAAATGGCGCAGCAACAAAACCTGATGGATCGGAAAAAACTTTGCTGTTCCATTTGTTTGGATCTACTGAAGGAGCCAGTGACTATTCCCTGTGGTCACAGCTACTGTATGAGCTGTATTAAAAGCCACTGGGATGAAGAGGATCAGAAAGAAATCTACAGCTGTCCTCAGTGCAGACAGACCTTTGGACTGAGGCCTGTGCTGGTGAAAAACACCATGTTGGCAGATTTGGTGGAGGAACTGAAGAAGACAGGACTCCAAGCTGCTCCTGATGATCACTGCTATGCCGAACCTGGAGATGTGGCCTGTGATTTCTGCACTGGGAGGAAGCTGAAAGCTTTCAAGTCCTGTCTGCAGTGTCTGGTCTCTTACTGTGAGCAGCACCTCCAGCCTCACTATGAATCCCCCGCCTTTGAAAAACACAAGCTGGTCGACCCCTCCAAGAAGCTTCAGGAGAACATCTGCACTCGTCACAATGAGGTGATGAAGATTTTCTGCCGTACTGATCAGCAGTGTATCTGTATTCTCTGCTCCATGGAAGAACATAAAGGCCACAACACAGTCTTAGCCTCAACAGAAAGGACCGAGAGGCAGGGAGAGCTCGGAACGAGCCGACAAAAGATCCAGCAGAGAATCCAGGACAGAGAGAAAGATGTGAAGGTGCTCCAGCAGGAGGTGGATGCTATCAATCGCTCTGCTGATAAAGCAGTGAGGAACAGCGAGAAGATCTTCACTCAGCTGGTCCGTCTTAGCAAGAAAAGAAGCTCCGATGTGAAGCAGCAGGTCAGATCCCGGCAGAAAACTGAAGTGAGTCGGGCTCTAAAGCTTCAGGAGAAGCTGCAGCAGGAGATCTCCGAACTGAGGAGGAAAGACACTGAGCTGGAGCAGCTCTCACACACCGAGGACCACACCCAGTTTCTACAGAACTACCCCTCTCTGTCATGTCTTAGTGAATCTACAGACCCATCCAGCATCAATATCCGCCCTCTGCAATACTTTGAGGATGTGACGGCGGCTGTGTCAGAGACCAGAGATAAGCTACAGGATGCTCTGAGTGATGTGTGGACCAAGATCTCAGAGCCTGAAGTAGATGTTTTACTGCCACAACCAGAGCCCAAGATCAGAACTGAACTCTTACAGTATTCATGTCAAATCACGCTGGATCCAAACACAGCAAACGCACGGCTGTTGTTATCTGAGGGGAACAGAAAAGCAACAGTGACGAGTGCTAAACAGTTGTATTCAAGTCATCGAGACAGATTTACTGACATGTTTCAGGTCCTGAGCAGAGAGAGTCTGAGCGGACGTCATTACTGGGAGGTGGAGAAGAGCGGGTATGAAGTCTCAGTAGCGGTCACGTACAAGGATATCAGCAGAACGGGATATGAGAGCGGTTTTGGAAATGATGACAAGTCTTGGGCATTAGAGTGTTTCAACAACAGTTACGCGTTCAGACATAACAGTATTAGCACTATAATCTCTGGTCCTCGGTCCTCCAGAGTAGGAGTGTACCTGGATCACAGTGCAGGTATTCTGTGTTTCTACAGCGTCTCTGAAACCATGACTCTCCTCCACAGAGTCCAGACCACATTCACTCAGCCACTCTATCAGGGACTTGGTGTTTTTGCTTCATATGGTAACGGATCTACTGCTGAGTTCTCTAAGCTTGAGTAGAAAGAAGTTAGAAGGCTGACTATGTAATAGACCCCTTTTCTGTTAGTAAACATGCTGATGTATTTTGTGGGCGGAGCATTAAGTGGAGGCAGAAATTGTTGGCTTGTTATTTTAACAATGGCTGAAGAAAATACTCTCAATATGTACAACACAAAAAGGGTCTATTTATTATTTGAGTCAGGAACTATAAGCCAGAATTGTATAACCATTACCTAACCATAAAGCCATGTAAATACATCTTTCAACAGACATTATTATGGTTTTGGCTCATGAGGAGTTTTGCAATGTTTACTGCAGCTGCTCTTCTTCCTTTGGGAAGACAAAATAAGGCACATTTTGGATTTAATGGATTAAAACAATCAGGTTGATGTCTTTCTCTGCTATATTTGCTTATGAACTGTGTAATGTATATTTTTATTATGAAGAAAGAAAAAAATCACCATATGATTTGCATTTACAGTCAGTCATGACACAGATGTGATTTATTCCAGTGTTTGCAGAAACTCACTATACTCCAATCAATGGAGGTTCAGAGTTGCTATCTTTCTAATAAATTAATGTTAATACATTCCAAAAGAATTAGCCTCAGGTACAAAATATGTTGAGCTCATTGCACTGTATATACAAGTATTTTTGTTTGTTTACAGTTACACAGTAATTAAAATTGCACCCTTACTAATAGTGTTCCTTTATTTTATGTGAACAATTGCACTTTCACTGTTGATTGAAGAAACATTTTCGAGATTTTGTTTTGATATAAACCTGATTTATGATCATTGTGTATGAATATGATGAAAAGAACTTTGCAAATAAAATTAATATTGTCAGTTTGGCGTCCTTGACTATGATGTTCACTATTGGATTGCTGACTGAAAATCGTGGGTTCAAGTTTTGTTGGTGCTTGTACTTTACTTGAGTACTTACTGTATATTTTAATTACTTTATAGGCCTACCTCTACTTCACTGCATTCAGAGGCAAATATATATTTTTAAACATTTATCTGACAGCTGTAGATTTTACATACAAAACAGTATAAGTATGTTATACAACAACAGTTGTTAAATTGACTACAACATTTAAAATAAAGATTTTTTTTTAACCCATTGCTTTATCATTATTATTATTATTATTATTATTATTATTATTATTATTATTATTACTTTTTAAACATTTATCTGACAGCTGTAGATTTTACATACAAAACAATATAAGTATGTTACACAACAACAACAGTTGTTGAATTGACTACAAAATTAAAGAATTTTCATTTTAACCCATGGCTTTATCATTATCATTATTATTATTACTGTTTAAACATTTATCTGACAGCTGTAGAATTTACATACAAAACAATATAAGTATGTTACACAACAACAGTTGTTGTTGAAATTATTACAACATTCAAATTTTGTTTACATTTTAAGCTTTTGCTTTATCCTGACCAATGCTATAATAATAATAATAATAATAATAATAATAATAATAATAACAGTAGTAGTAGTAGTAGTAGTAGTAGTGTTGTTGTTGTTGTTGTTGTTATTATTATAATCATCATTAATAATATGACACTGGCACGGTCATTGTGCTGCCTAATGAGTACTTTCCATACATAAGTACTTTTTGCTGTTTAAATGCATGATTTATAGCTGCAATGGAGTATTTGTCATTTTCTGATGTAGCCTATTATGATTGATTGACTGGTGTATTTATTTATTTGTTTAAATGTTTGTTTATTTATTTATTATATTCGAATCACAGTGGATTCAGTAAAGAACCCATTTTGTGTTGTCTAAATACACATAACGTGGAGACATAGACAGAATAACGTCCAGTCACATCGATTACAAATATCTATCAACTTTTTTTTTTTTTTTACAACACTCGAAAAATAAGCGGAACCTTTAGAACGAAAGAGCCAGCTGCATCAACACGGAAGGTTTTATGTGCAACCCTTCAGAACGCGGAAGTGAAGCTTGTGTTTATGTTTTCGACATCAGTTCCCACCAAAGAGAGAAAAGCCTCATTTGTATAAACACTATGGCGGTGAGCTCCGTCCACCTGGAGTCCGACGCCTTCCTGGTGTGTATGAATCACGCGTTGAGCACAGAGAAAGAAGAGGTGATGGGTTTGTGCATCGGACAGGTTGAACTCACCCGGATCGTCCACATCCACTCCGTCATCATCCTCCGGCGCTCGGACAAGAGGAAGGACCGGGTTGAGATCTCTCCGGAGCAGCTGTCGGCGGCCTCCACGGAGGCGGAGCGGCTGGCAGACATGACCGGCAAACCGATGCGTGTGGTCGGCTGGTACCACTCCCATCCGCACATCACCGTGTGGCCCTCCCACGTCGACGTAAGGACCCAGGCCATGTACCAGATGCTGGATCAGTGTTTTGTAGGGCTCATCTTCTCCTGCTTCATCGAGGACAAGAACACCAAAACAGGCCGGGTGTTGTACACCTGCTTCCAGTCCGTGCAGGCGCAGAAGGGCTCCGAGTACGAGCGGGTGGAGATCCCCATCCACGTGGTGCCCCGAGAAGCCATCGGTAAGGTGTGCCTGGAGTCGGCCGTGGAGCTGCCGAGGATCCTGTGCCAGGAGGAGCAGGACACCTACAGGAAGATCCACAGCCTGGGGCACCTGGACCCCGTCACCAAGATCCACAACGGCTCGGTGTTCACCAAGAACCTGTGCAGCCAGATGTCGGCGGTGAGCGGGCCGCTGCTGCAGTGGCTGGAGGACCGGCTGGAGCAGAACAAGCAGAGCATCGTGGAGCTGCAGCGGGAGAAGGAGAGGCTGCAGCTGGAGCTGGATGCTCTGTGAGACAGTTTATGGAGACCACTATCAGATCTTGTTGGACAGAGGAAATGGACCTTCTGTTTTGATCTTCTTTAAGATGTTCTCAGCTTCTAGACGGGGCTGGGTGTTGAAAAAAAAAAGTGACATTAAATGTCTGGTCAGAATTGTAGTTTCGATTACTTGCTCTTGATAAGAAATGTCTTTATTTAAATGGTTATTTTATTAAATTGATTATATTTAGGTGATGCTGTTTAGTATTAAGACTAGGGCTGCAACTAAGGATTACTTTCATTAATGAATAAACTACCAATTATTTTCTCAATTTAATCGATTAATCTTTTTTGTAAATGGACTTTATATAGCGCCTTTCTACTCTTCTGACCACACTTTACACTACATCTCAGCATTCACACATTCATACACTGATGCAAGGTGCCAACCTGCCCATCAGGATCTAATCTAAATACTCATTCACTGATGGTGTGTGACAGTATCTTGCTCAAAGACACTTCGACATGTGGATCGAACCGCAGACCTTCCGATTGGTGGATGACCCGCTCTACCTCTAAGCCACAGCCATTATCTATGACATGTCAGAAAAGTATGAAAAATGTCCACATCTGGGTATCATTGGATAATCCGTAATTAATTTGTAATTTAAAAATGAAAAAATGTAAATGTTTTTTTTCGTTTGAACCAAAAAATGAAAATACCATGAATAGGATAGAGATAGGACATGAGCTGATTATTTACCAAGGATTCCAAGATTTTATTCAGATTTTTGAGCATACATTTTGTATAGGTGGTGCCAGCTTTCTGTGTGTGTGAGGAGCTTCCCTTTTAGTTTTATCTACAACAAGAACACAAGATTGTAAAATGGAGAGCTCTGAGCGATTGTTCAGATTGATGGCAACATAGAGCTGAATGCCATCCACACAGGAGGGGAAATTTATGACTAAGCTGCAAATTAGGCCACAAAAGAGGGGTTATATAGGCAGAGAAGAGGTTAGGTAGGGTCTAAATCACGAAGAGTGCTTACAGATATCTGTGATTGTGTTAAATGTGTGTGCAAAATGGAGAAATCGAAACGGAGGCTTCACCGGAGTCAAGAAATAGATCATTAACCACTTTAGTTACGGTGCTGCTAAGTGTTCTAACCACAGACTGAAAAGGCTCAAAGAAGTGAACAGAAACAGGGTCGCTTTCAATAAAGAGAGTTTAAGGCTTTGAATTATGAACAGTAGTCAACAAACTATATTTTTAATCTTAAGAATAATAATAAATATTCATAAGAAAGTGCTACTAGTGAGCAGAGTTCTTTCACTACTATACAGGGACTGTGTAGGTGTTTTCTGTTAATTAGCTTCCTGTCTGCTGGTTGAGTTCTGTACTTTGAGCTGTTTGGACGGTCGCCCTGGTCCTAGTTGGCCGGTGCGGCTCGCGGGGGTGGGCAACGGAGTGAGCAGGGGCCGCGGGGCATGTCCGGGGGGCAAGACGTGGCCTCCTTTACGGGACAGGAGGCCGATCTCTCTCCTGAGGGCCTCGGCCTGCTGCGACTGGGTTTTCACCAGCCCCTGGAGCCTCGGGATCTCATCCTGGGTCACATGTCTCCTGTAATCCTGGAACTGTCGGCCCTGGAGACACACAAACGGATGTGAATGTCTCCTGCAGAACATGTTGATTGCTTCTTGACTTCTCTTAATTCATGTTTTTACATGTGAAATATTCAATGACGATCCAATGACTGTGTTTGATGTCTGTCGCCCGCTGCAGATTCAAGAGGTATCTAAAATCCTGTGTGAACAGAGGTTGTGGCCTCAGTGAAAGGGAAGTTTAATACTACCATATTAACATTGTGGATCCCAGCTTTAATTAAAATTACATATAAAATAAATTCAATGCACAGAAATCACCATTTTCTTCTGCCTGGCGTTGAGTTTATGCTCCAGATCCATCTTCTGGTCGAGACTGCTCTTCATGCAGAAGAGACGCTCTGTGTTACACCTGGTCACCTCCATCTGAGCCTGACGCACCTCTTCTACCTTCGCCTGAATATCACACACACACACACACACACACACACACACACAAACACATACACACAAACACACGCACACACAAATCCAGAAAAATATCAATGGACTTACTCCAATTTAAGTTGTTTTTAAAAATGATGTGAAAATGAAAAACTTTAAGTTTAAAGAGGATCAGAACAAAATAAGCCAGAGATACAGAAACACACACACACACACACACACACACACACACACACACACACACACACACACACACACACACACACACACACACAAATACAGGTCAGA
>CAKAKR010010083.1:0-23833 GCA_916700685.1 Adelosebastes latens | reverse complement strand
CCCCCCCCCCCCCAACTCTGACTCAAAGTTGCATTTCATTGTCAGATCGGCGTCGACATTTCACGAGTGTACAGTAAATATTTGAAATGCGGGTTGCAGTACTCACCCTACCCTGTGCCAGCAGCTTTTTTTAAACCCCTGGAGCAGTGTTGTTGGTGTGTTTCCCAATCTGCAGTGCGGGGGACTTCCATGGGTCCCTGTGGGAGGTCCGGGGAGTCCTCTGCAAAGTACAGCACGACTTCATTTATCTGCTTTTGATCAGCAGAAATTAGGGCGATGACATTATATAATCACTGTGTTGTGTAACAATTACACTTTCCTTATAGGTTTTACTGCCCCTACTGTATAATAACTCCTCCCACACTTATATGGACATTTATTCAAGTCTTTAATCATGTATAAAAAATGTTCTTAATGCAGCCATGAGGTTGTGTGGTGTAAATTAAATTGGCTTAATATGCAAGTGTGTGGACCACTACACTAGATTAAATTCATACTACGATATATTATTATGCATTTGCTCTAAAGTATTTTTTTTGTGGCAGAAAAAGTGCAGTTTATTAAATAATTGTAAAGACATCTACTGTAAATGATAAAACCCTCTGACTTCTCCTGTCCTTCCTCTTTGTCACACCATAACACAGCACATATTTACTGCAACATCAGTCCTACATGAAAATATAACTCCAGAGACTGATAATGATACAGGCTACTATATTGATTGCAGGTGAAGTTAACATTCAGAGAAAATGTATACAATGTAAAATCAAGTGACAGAAGTCAGGGACGTGGTGCCTCCTTTGTAAATGCATGGTCAGTATTTGCATAATGCTTTGCTTAGCTGGAAACTTGCTCTCTCGCTCTGAACTTGAATAAAGGAAGCTTGCTGGAGCTGTGAACCTGCCATCTTTTATCCCGGGTTTAATTCCCACTAAGATTGTTTTAACTTAAAGGTACAGTGTGTAGGACTTGGCGGCATCTAGTGGTGCGGTTGCAGATTGCAACCAACTGAGTACCCCTCCGCCCACACTGTTCCTTTCAAGACTGCGGTAACGTGAAACGCCGAGTGCCAAACTGTTGCCGTTCACTTGGCTCAGAGGCCATCCTTACCATAATAACAATACTTTAAGAGCAACCGAAGTTAGACAGCAGCTGGCGGTACCACGGTTTTGCACACTGAAGCTCACGTTACCACAGTTTCACAAGCGTGTCAGAGAACTACAATGGCCTTCAGGTGGCATAAAATTGCGAAAGGCTCTCTCTAGAGTTTGGTTTGTCCGTTCGGAGCTACTGTAGAAACATGGCGTGCTCCGTGAAGAGGACCCGCTCCATATGTAGATATGAAGGGCTCATTCTGAACTAACGAAAACACCAAATTCTTAGTTTCAGGTGATTTTACACTACTGAAAACATTTGAGTTATGAATATTATACTCCATTTCTGCTAATAGATCCCCCGTAGTGTTACACACTGGTCCTTTAATCTTTGAACACGCATTAAACTGTCAAGCTGTGTGTAACTTAATGGGCAGAACATACTGTAGCTGTAGCAGAACCTCAGGGAATGTAATTTGGATTAAAGCATGTTGAAAAAATAGGCTATAATTAAAAATGACAGAAAAGACGACAAAGTATGACATGCAATAAAGATGAGGTGACTTTACAACCAGTGTGATGCAACAACATGCTCATAATGAGCCTTTTGAGTCAGCTGCTCATCCTATCTAACAAGAAAAGACGCCTATGAACTACAACTTGACTGTTTGCAGTTCTCATTAGTCAGATGGGGATGTGTGGGGAGAAGCGCTGATGATGAACACTTAATATCAGAGGCTTACTGGTAATGATCTCATGCGTAAGGTGTGCAAGCTGAAGAAAAATTACAATATTCAGCCAGTGTGAAATATTGCATATAAGACTCCTCTGGCTCATTATTTGATCTTTACAGCACAGGAAGCAGTGAAAGCAAAGCAGCGAGAGCCAGACTGAAATATTTAGGCAGTTAGCGCAGCGGTTCAGGTGTGGGAATTTTCTTTTATGGCGAGAATCTTCCGCGAAACTGCACGGCGATGCATCAAAATGCAAAACGAAACTACTTTTATGCAAATGCAGCATGCTGCAGGGTAAATTATCCCGAGCACTGTAGGTGATTAAACCAGAGACTCGCTGCACTGAGTGAGTGAGTATGATGAAGTTTTTTATGATACACTGCTGTTGCAAGTTACACTGTGTAATCTATACGCAAATACCAAAATGTTATACTTAGTCGCTGCTCGCAACTGGCTGCAGTTCAAGGCCCGTCACTAAGAATGTGCTTTTCATCCAGGCAGCAAATCTGAGGATGGCAGCGAGTGTATTCTACCTGTATGTTGCTTTGGAGAACAATAACCGGGTGAGTAGCGCATCAATCTTGGAGCAAATGGACCCTTTGGGAACCTGAGACGGTATCATTTTCATGTTACTTTAACCTCTGTAACCACTGTGAATAAACCCCTCTCTGTTTGAGCAGCTTTGCAAGAACTAATTCAGTAAGGAGATTAAAAAAGGGGGGACAGGTATGGTGAGAGGGCCGCGGAGGAGAGGGAAGAGATTACCTCTGTTTCTTCCATGCTACTATTTGCTGTGAGCTTAATCCATAGCTACAGACTCTGAGCTCCCACATCGCAGTCATTCAAACACTAGTCTCTTTGAAACGCTTAGCCCCGGCTGTGCTGGAAGCTAAGGGGAGGGAGCCTGTCACGCTTTTATGATGTTTAAGCGGCAGAATTGTTTTTCTTTGCCTCTGCCACCACGATAAGGACTCATTTGATGTCGCTGCTGGGGTCAAGGTGCTTCTTGTTTAAAAGGGTTATTTTCCATCGAGTGTACTACTGTGTGGTGTAGACATGGGATTGAGAGGTGAAGGATCTGAAGCAACTGCAAGTGATAAAAAAAAAAAGAAAAATTCTCCTCAAGTACACACCGTAGCCTTTGTAAAGAATACAGCCCCGCAGAAATCAATAAGCCTAGATTTCACACTAGAACACAAGACAGCTGTAAGACACAAATCCCTACGCTGGTGTGAAGAAAATGAATTCTGTTGGTCTCACAACATAATTTGTGCACAGTCGGTATATTAGGACCATTCACCGTTTGTGGAAGCAGTCTCTCAGCTTTCTCAAGGTGTAATAATGGTTCAACAGGCAGACTTTGTTCTGTTGTGGGCTTGCAACCCTTTGCCATCAGTATTAGACTTTGTGGTCGAAGTTAGGCAGCTTAAACACGTGGGTTAAGATCACAGAAAAATTGTGGTTATGGTTAATAAAAGGGCAAAAACGAATCGTAGGTCTGTGAGTGGGGGAAAAAAAATCGATACAACATAGTATCGCAACATTTTGCGTGGCAATATTGTATCGATACATGGAAATCAAGTATTGATCTTCAAACTATCCTCTTAACAATCCGCTATTTCGGCCGCTATTTCTGAGTTTGTAGTGGGCTCAGTCTTGACGCGAGTGAATATACTGGTATCATACAGTAAATTCATGCATGCACAGTACATCCATGTCATGTTAGCTTGTCGGAAAGAATGCTAAATAATGCTTTTTGATGATGGAAAACTGGCATGGCCACTTTCAAAGGGGTCCCTTGACCTCTGACCTCAAGAAATTTGAAAGCTCTGAGATGATCAGAATGAACACTGTATCTTGTTAGATAAAACAGATGTTGACAAACTGCATAATTTGCAGTTGAAAAAAGGCAATAAATCACAATATATAGCAATACTCAGCATATTGCAAAATGTTCAAAATCGCAATAAGATCATATTGTGACTTAAGTATCGTGATAATATCGTATCGTGGGTCCTCTGGTGATTCCCACTACTGTGAGGGGACACTCATGCTACATGCCCATCCACCACTCAGACATTGGATGTAAATCATAAGGAGCAGAATTTTCCAATACAAACATAGTTTCTAAGATTAAGGCTTAAGGAGACCATAATGTAATGAGAATGTTCTGTCTTTGATCACTCCTGACTCAAACTGCCCTGGACTTCATTAATTGTTCACTCTGGATCAACTTTTGGTGGTTTGTTTAATTTTCTTGTGTGGGTGTTATGGGTCTCGAGAGGAAGAAGAAGATTCCAGGTTCAACTTCTATAAATGTTCTCCAGTGAGATTCTGAATTTCTACCAGCTCACTAGGTTCAAATGTTAAACCAACCCTGCACTATTTGGGGTATTTGCTTTCATTTTTAGCAATGGTAGGCATGGCTCTGGGGATGGCAATGTCAGTCCAAACTAAAATAGCTCACCAACTATTTGATTGGTTGACATTGTCATGAATTTTTCCAAAAGATGAATTCTGCAGAATTTGGTGATCCCAACTTTTCCTGTAGTGCCACAAGCAGGTTGAGATTTTTGTCATTTAGTGAAATGTCTCAACAACTATTGGGTGGGTTGCTGTGAAATTTGGTACAAATATGCATGGTGAACAGAGGGTAAGTCCTAATGACTTTGATGATCCCTGACCTTTTCCTCTAGCGCCACCAGCAGGTCAAGTTTTCTCAACGTCTACTCTATTTAATGTTACCAACTTTTGCACAGGCACTCATGTTAACAAATGTTGAATCCTAATGACTCAGATGATCCCTGACCTTTTCTCTAACACCACCACGAGGCTGACATTTGTGCGTTTTGAGTGAAATGTCTCAACAACTTTTGGATGGATTGCCATGAAATTTGGTACAGACATTCACGTCCCCTCAGGATGAATTGTTGCTTCAGTGGTGCCTTAACTTTTCATCTAGTGCCACCATCAGGTCAAACATGTCATTTGTCCAAGACCTTGGTTTATGACCAACTAGAGTGGTGCAGGAATGAGTCCTAAAACCTGGAAATGAGTTAGCATTTTAGCACTTCCGGTTCCCTCGTCTCAAAGTCAATGTTTTTTTTGAATGGGTCTTTCGTTAGATGCCTGAAATAATGTCTGTGGTTAACACAAGCTGAAAAGATTTGAAAGGTTTGTTCCACGACATAAAATCCGTCAATAAATATCCCACTCAGGAATTTTGAAGCTTTTATATGTCTTAAAAAAGGTGGCTGCTAACAAGTGGCTAAATGAGACTACAAAACGTCCTCACGCCGACTCGTCCGCCTTTACAGCCTTGTTGTGTGCACTCGCGTTTATGCGACCGTGGTGTAGTTCGTTTATAGTCTAATGTTAGCTTTTTACTTCTGCCGATTGCATTTACACTTCAAAAATCATAAAAGCAGTGTTCATTAGTGGAGATTATCCTGCTGAACAAAACGTCTAAGTATCATGAACTTTTGTTTGCAAACAAAGCTTATTTTCTGCAATAATTCAAAACCCAATAGAAACATCCCATTGGCTTTTTTGTCTAGGGAAACGAGGGTGATGCTAACTTCCGGGTTTGCCTACAAAATATGTCATTCCTGCAGCACTCTATAGCCTGCAAAACTAATGACATCACCCTCAGCTACACTTTATGTTTAGTGCTAAACATACTACAATGTTTAGTGTGCCAATAATATCATTTAGCTCAAAGCACCACAATGAGTAAGAACAGCCTCACAGAGCTGCTATAGCATGGCTGTAGAGTCTTAGTCTCCTTCTTGGGAGGACTGTAAATTTGTCAGTTTTCCCTGACAAATTATCCCAATATTTTCCCAAAAATGATTTGCCATTGTTTATTAAACCAGAGGCAGCACACTCATGTATTCAATCCATCAGAAACCCTCGCAGCAGTGGCAGCCAGCTGTTTTGAATATGGAGTTGTTGGAGACATCTCAATTTGCTGCCCTGGCTGTCACTGAAGAATTACTGTGAGGGAAAACATAAGTCCATGCCTATAGGGCTTTCGGCTGCCTCTGCGACACATCATGGAGTAATTCACTAGTTTGGTGGCAATTTACAGGCAGACTCAACAAGAAACCCGCCCGGGGGCCTCGAGCAACAAGCTCTCTCTCGGGAAACCATGGCCAGCCATAGGATTGCCTGGGCCGGGCCCTGCAAACCGCCGCATGAAAAATTAACCTGCTCACTCCACAGACAGAGATTACACATCCTCCCTGCCTGAGAGCCTCAGTACACTCTCCCCTCATATCTTGTCCTCTTCTCTCCCACTGTCTCTGTCTTCCCTTCTTCATATCTCTTGTTTTCTCTCCCTGCATGCTATCTGTGTTATTCAGATCTATCGCAGAGCCAGCGCTCTGTATCTTCGCTTCAAAGACAACAGCTGTTTGTTTCATGTTGAACACAGACTATTATTTATAGACTGGCAGACTTAGCATGAGCCTATCAGATATTGCATGTGAAATTTTAACATGCCCATGACTTCTGCCGTCAGGTATAATGAATCATGTATGAATCGTAGTTTATCACTGAAAGTCGAATGGAAGTCGCCAACTTATATAGGTGAGGAAACAACAGGGGATTAGTCAAGGAACTGATAGGAAAGGCACTGAGGTGTCAATAATTTAACGCAGTAGGTTGTAAATCTAAGTGCCTTTGGATATTTCATACCACTGGGGAGCAAAGTTTAATCAAACAGAAAGATTGGCCCCAGAGCTGTGTGGGTGAGAGAGCTGAATTTATTGGCAGCCCTTGAACAGGCAGTAGGGTTTTTATTACAGGCATCATTCAGGGTGAAATTAGCAATGTGACCTGCTATTTTAGTGAAATAAATTGAGTTAAGAGATTGATGTGGATAAATGTCACATTAAATGTCATCATAAAAAACTACGTTTGTTTGAATTATTGTAAGGCATGAGGGGATATGTTTCTCTTCCCACTCTTTTTTCTCTATCCTTTTTTTTACTCCGAGCATCCCTCAGTCAAGGATTCTCACTTTTCTTGTTTTGGTTCCAGGCATCGCTCAACATTTGGAGCGAAATGCCATAATGTTTTTTATTGATCCTTGATGTCTGGTGCCCTCTCTGATGCTAAAGCAACAATGCTCTCTGCCTCTCCAAATCGCATCAACAGATGTTGTGACAGCACAGCTTTTCATAAAAAGACCCCGAAGGCGGTCGATATTTCCCCAGAACTGTGCTTCGATTTCCGTCGGTTGGTGGAAGGATAAAGTGAGGACGTCATCTGAGTTTATCACTGTGATGACTGTACTCACTATACGCACTTAGTAGCAGGGACACGGGGTCCTTCCCCGGAAAAAAAACAAAGACGCGTTTTTCTGCAATTTGACATATATAGTCAAAGACTTTGGGAGACTATTTCAAAACTTCACTAAATCAGTTTTGTAGCTCAGTAATCTCCCACTTTAGGGTAAATACTGTATATTTATTCAGAGATTTCCATGTCAATTATTTGTGGTTTTATGGTTTAGAAAATGACGCTCATTTATTCACTCACTTCTACACTAGATTCTACACTGCTCAATTCATTTAGAGAACATACAGAAGATAATAAAGCCAGATCACACACACATGCCGGATCATCACCATCATCCCTTGATTGGTGTGAATGTCATCTGAATATATCTCCATGACTGAAACATAGCCTATCACTAACCCGGCATATAACCCCCCTTAAAAACACAAATTGTAGTTTTTTTACACTTTGTTTTTTGCATAGATTAAACCAACATGATATAACGTGTTAATCCGTGAGCATTAGAGGTGCAGGTTCTGTAAATGGATTGTTTAATGCCTGGACACAGACATGATAGCCGTTTCCTCCGGTTTCTAGTCTTTGTGCTAGGCTAACCATCTCCTGGCTCCAGCTTCATATTTAACAGACAGACATGAGAGTGGTATCAATCTTCTCATCTAACTCTCGCATTTGTATAAGTGTAAGTGTACATCTCAAAATCTACTACTGCTATTCTCTAACTATGCATCGTTTTTGCTTCATCCTGAAAACACTACTGCACTAAACACAGAACACACAAATGAGAAACTGCAAGTTTTTTCATCAAACAAAATTTAGTTAATTAAAAATCTTATTAGCTAAAAGGTCAATGCATTCCTTTAAGCAAAATGGAGTGGATTATGTAAAATATTAATTTTGAAAGTACTTTGTAATATATTTTGCATGATTTGCATGGCATGGTGCGCCAGTGATTAGACTGCTTTTTGGCTCAGTGGAGGAGGGAAAGCAAAAAAAAAAGAGGTTGAATTACTCGCTCAGGGATTAGTATCAAAGTCTCACAAAAAAAGAGGCAGTTAAGGATAGTCTGGGTGACTGTCACAGCTTTTCTGTTAATGTCTGACCCCAGTTTGCATGCATAGAACTTGGTAAATAACTCGAGGAAAGGCAAAGATTGACAGGGTGTGAGTGGTTTCTTTTTCACATGCAACGTCTCTTTTCTCTGGTGTTTTGTGAGAGACAGAAAAGTATTCCCACTGGTCACGCTGTAATTAGCACCCGAGCCACCAAACCCCAGAAGCTGGAGCGATCACTTGTGCCAAGTCCCCAAACAAGCACCTCGCCAAACCTCCCACACACACACAAAGCCCCCTCTCCCTCCTTTCACTTTGGCTGGGGTCTCACTCAGGGTTCCTCCAACATGCAGCCATGTGGTAATGTACCCTGTAACTGTTCACAAGTGGCAGATTTTTTCAACCTCGAAGGCCGTGTCACACAATGCCACATTAGCAGAGGTGATGTTTTCTCAGTGGCACTCAACGGGCTGACACAATGTGGCAAACTGTCACGGGGGAGGGCTTCCCCACCCAGGACCTCGCTTGTTAGAACGCGTGAATAAGTGAGCGAGTGACACCGAAAGAGATTAACAGAGAGAGAGAGAGAGAGAGAGAGAGAGAGAGAGCGAGAGAGTGAGAGAAAGAGAGACTTCTCTCAGCTTGTTTTCCACGCATATCTGCAGCTACGCAGTATAATGAGCACAATGTTAACAGAGAGGGTAAACATAGAAGGCAGCATAAACAGGCTGACAGCAGGCAGCAGTGAAGGCTGTCTGTGTCTGTGTAATGAGGGAGCTGCACAGACGAGCCCGTCCTCTTGGTCTGGAGTACGTATGGATGGGGAACTGTGGTCACTTAATAGAGGACGTTATGAGAGTTTATCTTTCATTTACTTCATTTTATTTACCCGAAGAGAGGTTGCTGACCATTTTTTTTTTTTTATCACCGGTGCTGCTTCACATTTACAGTATACAGGTTCGACGTATCATACAACGGTTTGTGTGATATCTTACAAAAAGTTAGTCATCATTTTTCGTGCGTTTTCCTACGAATGTCCGGCAACACGTGTCAATTTCCGCTCGTTACATGTATACATTCTTTTCACAATAAACTTCCGTCATTACAGGAAACGACTTTTAGGCAACAAAACTAGATAGGTTTAGGTAAGAAAACTACTTGGTTAGGTTAAGGAAAGGACTGTGGTTTGGGTTAAAATAACAACTTGGTTAGGTTTAGGCAACAAAACTACTTGGTTAGGTTTAGGCAACAAAACTACTTGGTTAGGTTGAGGCAACAAAACTACTTGGTTAGGTTTAGGTAACAAAACTACTTGGTTAGGTGGAGGCAACAAAACTACTTGGTTAGGTTTAGGTAACAAAACTACTTGGTTAGGTTTAGGCAACAAAACTACTTGGTTAGGTTTAGGCAACAAAACTACTTAGGTACAGAAGTTATGTGACAAATCAATCAATCAACGTTGACTTCTGGTTTCACACAGGATACGAACAACTTGTGTTTTTTGACCCACCCATCCACTCCGAACTCCTCCCTATGTGGCTTTATCGCTCTTTATACTTCCTGTTTCACATTTACATGGATTACATACGAATTCATTTTGTGGGATATATACCAATTACAGTGCATTACTTTTTGTAGGTATACTGTAGCTATGAACGGTGTATGAGAGCAGTCTGAAAGGTTTGATCACTAAGCAGTTGTTAGGGGTTAAATTCGTTGCACATTCCCATCATTAGTATCTGCTGAAGGAGAATAAACAATACATTGCATATGCATATAGTGTTATACTTTAACTACTTCTTATAAATCTGTTCTCAGAGTAAATAAAGAATTCTTAGTAGATTTGTGTAAAGGAACATTCATATATTCTATACATAGTGTTCTTTCACACTGTATATGAGGTTCAATGTATGTAAGTAAAGCAAAGTATGAGTTTTAAATATTTAACCAATGGCAGTACTTGTTGAGGGAAGGGAATCGCAGCTAATGCATTTTCCTCTGCTAGATTTTCTCCTCGACGCTGGCAAGGACCTTGTGAAGCCGTGGATGGATTTTCAGTTATAGTAAGACATAAATCTTGTCACAGATTGTACATCATTGTCCTTTGATGCCAATCACTGATGCTGTGCAGAGTGTACAACAAGATGCAATCATTTGGGGTCTTACAAAATACACAATCCCCTCCAAAAATGCCATAGTGTTTTGTCCCTTTGAGCAGTGCTGATATGCATTATCTCAAGTGTTAATACGGCGCATACATTCGAACAGCAACCGAAAGGCTTGCTGAATAACAAACGAGTGGGAAGAATAGAATATCAACGACGGGCAGATTGAAAGTTAAAAGGCTGTAAAATGAGCGTGTGTTCAAATGGAGAGAGAGAGAGAGAGAGAGACTGCGAGCCGGCGTATTATACTCTGCTTCTTATAACGCTCCCCTGGCTTTCACAAGGCTCTTGATTAGCAAACAGCAGCCCCCGAGATAAAACACACTCATAGACACGGACTGGATTTGCATGTTAAGAGACTTGGAGCTTGTCATGCATGCATCTACTCCAAGCAAACGAGAGAACATGATGCTTTAGATGCTGCTCCTTCTTGCAGGAAGGCTTCTGATTCCCTCTTTTGTTTTGTGTCCTTATGGGTCAACTTTTTTATCTTGCCAAATATTTATTTTTAGCTACCTCTAACAAGTTATCCTGATAGTGACCACGTGTGCATACTTATGCATGGTACTCACACGTGTTTTACTTTGTGACCTTGCAGGTTCACTTTGTAATCAGTTGTGATTGTGAAGAACAGGTGCTCTTTGCATGCTTATTTAGACATAATGCATTAATAACACTAGGTCAGGTCATGTTTGATTACACATATGTTGTTACACAAGCTGGATTTGCATTCATACATAAAGCAATTCCTCAACATTTACATGCAAGGCTAGACACATTCACAGATCTCACACAAGATGTTTACAATAAAACAGAAGAGATGATTAAAAAGTACCTCAAGAGGATTTGCATAAACTGCGAGACATTGTGAGCGAATATATGGATAATTTGGTTTATAAATGAAGACATGCTGAGGCAACCCAGCGTATTACTTTCATGTGAGAAAAGCAGTCACTTGAGTTCACTCTTAGTAATGACTTGGTTAAATATAATTTATGACTTGGATCATAAGTTATTCACCGACTTGCTGATTAATTATGTAGGCCCGAAATGTAATATCTCTGATTATGTGTGACAGTAGATTTTCATCGTTACAGATGGAGGGAGTTTCTAACAGCGGGTTTATGTTAAGCAGCTTTCTTTTGTAAATTGATACAGACACATTTGGGCAAATGTGAAAAAGTGTTTATCCTCTTGCGTGATTGTATAACACTGAGGGATTTTCTTCTGCAATACTGTGCATGCATCCATTAAAAATCATTACTTTAAGGCCATCATTTAATCCCTATAAAGTATAGCGGATCCAGTCTGTAGAAGCTAAGCTGATTTTGTTCTACTCTCATTTTTTTAAGAGTAACTGCCACTTCTTTTCAAATGATTGAATCTCATTTTTGAACAGAACTGGATTTATAGCCCTGGAGCAAAGTAAAGTCATTCTGTAATGATACCAACTACAGGGAAGGATATGGTCAAAACCTTTCATCCATTTTTCATGCTTGTTTAACTTTTCCTACACACCACACTAAATCCATTTTCCACACAAAGTTTGAGGAGCCTTAGCTCAAGATTGGTGCAGACAGCTTGTTAAATATGTATCGGCTGAGCGGTGGGCAACCTGCTGAAGTGGCAATGTACCTCACCTCCAGCTGAACAGAGTGAATGAATGATAGATCCTACTGTGAATCAGAGCCTCGGCTTCTGTAGCCTTTCAGAAAAGGCTGCTGTGACAATTCTCTACATGTACCGGATTGTGGAGGAAAAGATATTCAAGGTGCACACTGTAACTGCACAATATCACCCTGATGTGACCCAGGCATGGCAGCCAGAGCAGCCCAGCTGCATGTGCTAGCAGTATATTATTATATTTAGTCTCATTTCAGTACATTTCATAAAAGTAACCAACATTAATGTGTAGAAGTTGATAATATATTCATAAGTCTGAATATCTCTACATAATCTGCAAGAAAAAAACATACCTGTGTATCGTTCCTGTGTCCTGTCTATTTTCGGGAAACTTTAGCATGGCACAGTTGAGCTTTCTTCAGTGATAAGCAGTACATCAATTTCAGCAGGCACACCTGAAAATACAAAATGTTCAGTCATTTCATTGTCCTAACTTTTTTTAAACTGTGTTCCCTAAATCTAACTTGGCATCAAAGTTGTGTTACCAAAATCCAACTAGTTGTCACGTTTGTGTTCCCTAATTCCAACAAGGCATTGTGTGTGTGTTCCCTCAATCTAACAAGGCACCATGTGTGTTCCGTAAATCCAACGAGGCATTGTGTGTGTGTTCCCTAAATCAAACAAGCCAACATGCTTGTGTTTCCTAAATCCGACAAAACATTGTGTGCGTGTTCCCTAAAGCCAACAAGGCATTGTGTGTGTTCCCTAAATCCAACAAGGCATTGTGTGTGTGTGTGTTCCCTCAATCCAACAAGGATTTGTGTGTGTGTTCCCTAAATCCAACAAGCCATCATGTGTGTTTTCCCTAAATCTAACAAGCCATCGTCTGCGTGTTCCCTAAATCCAACAAGGCATCAAGTCTGTGTTCCCTGAATCCAACAAGCCATCATGCGTGTGTTCCCTAAATCCAACAAGCCATCATGCGTGTGTTCCCTAAACCCAACAAGCCATCATGTCTGGGTTCCCTAAATCCAAGAAGCCATCATGCGTATATTCCTAAATCCAACAAGCAATCAAGTCTATGTTCCCTAAATCCAACAAGCCATCATGCGTGTGTTCCCTAAATCCAACAAGCCATCATGTGTGTGTTCCCTAAATCCAAAAAGCCATCATGCGTGTGTTCCCTAAATCCAACAAGCCATCATGCTTGTGTTCCCTAAATCGAACAAGGCATCAAGTCTGTGTTCCCTAAATCCAACAAGGCATCAAATCTGTGTTCCCTAATTCCATTGAGACATCATATTTGTGTTATCTAAATCTAACAAGGCATCAAATCTGTGTTCCCTAATTCCATCGAGACATAATATTTGTGTTCTCTAAATCCAACAAGTCATCTTTTGTGTGTATCCTAAATCCATTTGTCGTATCATGTGACACCTTGTCTGCAAAACGCACATACAGTGCATGTCACCCACAGTGTGCCTCTCCATGCTGCTGTTTAGTGAGTCACTGTCTCTGCAGTGCTGTCTCCCAACTGTTCTGTAGTTAATCTCTCAGAGGTCTCCGGTGGGAGGAAATGATGAAGGGAAGAAGAGAAAGACAGAGAAATAAAGTTACTCTCTGCTGCAGCCCGATGAGCTTCCCCAAGCTAAGGCTCTCAAGGGAGTGCTCATATGTCCAAAAACCCTAGCAAGACTTCACCGACTCAAGTGATTATGGTTGTAGTGTGTGTTTGCATGCGTGGGCTCATATTCAATATTTACTTACACACTGAAATATACGCTAAGCTTTTTGACATTCCAGTCTCAATATCTAGCAAACTGCTCACAGAGCTGCAGGGAGTTAATGGGTTTCATTAAATCTGACTGATTTAAAGCATCAGCGGTAAAATCTACAAAATGTAAGCGATTGCAGCCTGTTGCCAAATTCATGTCTTAGTTTCCCCAAGGCTTAAAGTTAAGAGCCTCTTTTCTTTTACATACAATGAGTCCTTGTGATTAAAGTTGACTGAAATGGAAAAATCAATAATGGGTCAGCTTTTAGTGAGTGTGTTTCATAGAAAGATGGTTTATTTCCAGCTTTTCAGACAGAAAAAGACCCACAGTTTTTCTGGTGGTGAGTTTGTCAAACAAAGAAATCCTCAAAGTAAGTCAACAAGTACAGTCCAACAGATTGAGGACACGGCTCTGTTTCTGGTGATGCCTCCATTTGGTGGGCTTCCAGGTGGCAACCAGGCTGACAGTGCTGGGCTGTTCCGCTGTAGGCTCTGCTCATTGATCTCCTCTCTCCTGGGATACAGTTCACCTCCCAGCACAAGAGATCTGCCACGGAGAAGACGGAGAAATCGTTTTCTCCACTTTCATCTGTTTTTTCTCCCCTCTCAAAAGGAGCTCCTGTGTGTCTGTGATACAGCGAGCAAGATGAAGATCAAACTTTTATCCGAGCGTAAGCGAAAAAACAGGTAGACGCACATTCATAGACGGAGCAAACGCTTTCACGCATGCTGTCCCAGCAATGCATACTTTCTCATCCCGCTGTGCCTAAAGGAGTTCTCACAATTTGTACAAGATGAGAGGCAGAGAAGGAGAGAGACAAACTGACACAGAGAGAGAGGCAGAGAGAGATAGGATGTATTCTCCGCCTCACTTCGCTTCTCTCTGGCACCCAGAGGCTTCTCCAAAGCTTTTAGTAAAAAAACAAGCGGCTGTGTGATGGATCAAACAGCAGCAGCAGCCACTTCCCAGCCTACCCAGCAAACTACTGGCTTTGATATTTCAGTCGCTATCAGCCCCTGCGTTGTGTCTGTTTTATTCACTGCCGGGTAAATTAAACTTTTCCTTTGGCCCCCCTCGTTCCCCCTCCATCAACCCTCTCCCTGCTCCACCTCCATCCCTCACCCCTCCGTCTACCTCCCTCAGTCGTCCCCTGTCTGTGTACAATTTGTTCCGGGCTTCCCTCTCCCGAGATTGACTTTCGGTAAAGCTTGCTGTGTTCCACGCTTTGGTCCTGGCTAAAGGTGAACGATGCATTCGCCATTGTAATTACTGCCAGCCCTGTGGGAAGGAGGCAAGATTGGCTTTCAGTCACTTAATGTGAGTCTGCCTGAATCTGAGGAAGTAGAGACATGCCATTGAACACACTCGCTCCTTGCTACTTTCTTACCCGTTGGGTCAAGCCTGCTGTGACACGCATTTCGTTCATTGCTCAAAGCTGAGGATGCACTACATGACTTGATGTTCGTGATCAGATTAAGGGCCTTAGTCTCGTGCCAATCAAGGCCATGTTGATTTTTTTTCCCCAATGCATCCTTTTGACTATTTCAACTTGAATCTGAAGTCTCGACGTCCTCTTGTAATTTAAGATCAACAGAAGAGAAATGTGATTGACAGGAGCCAGCTGGCGGCGAGAACCACAGAAAAGGAAAAACGATAGCGGGCATCTGTCCAACCTTCCTGTTTGTTTTGGTTGGGAGGCTCATGTTTACATCGGTGGCATAGTGTTGAAATACAGATATTTGGAATTCAGTGTACAATACTTGACTTAATGTCGTCATCAAGTGTGACATGTTGAATCTATTTAGTCTGTGCAGTTGAGCAGTGTGTTTAGAGCCCAAATAAAAATAAATGTAAAAACACAAATTTAGCTAATGCTTTGTTTCCCTATTCCCAACGTTAAGTGCGTTTCTGACAACTTTAAGGGTTTTATTTGTTTTACCAATCACACTCAAGAATATTTCAAAGATCAGCATAATGTTGTCCCTCAGCAATACTGACAAAATAATAGTACCACTGCGCCCGGTCTAATGTAACACTTTACCGTATGGTACAGCTCAGCTTCAAACTGTGCAGAAATTCGAAGCCAGGCTGCTGAAAACAAACACGTTTCCCATAGCACGGCGATTTTTCGTAGCTTCTCTGGACTGGTTGCCAATTTCTCTTAGTATCCATTTTATCCTCTTACTGACTGCATCCAAGGCCAGGTGCTGGATTACATCAGTGAGCTTTACACTCCCTAGTGTCCCAACAGACCAAGCAGAGCCAGGCCAGAGTCCAGGTTAAAATCAAGCAGTGATTGAGCTTTTGCCGGACTTGTACCTCGGCTTTGGAACAGTCTGCTGGCAGTATTTTTAAATCCTCAAAACACAGTCTTTATGTTACAACTTTAGCATACTCTTTTATCTTTTTTGTTTTTTGTTTTTATCAGTTATATGGATAGTCTGTTGGGCTGTCTGTATGTGGTTGTTTTATCCTTTTATTTCTTTGTGTCTGAATTCTTGTTGTTTTCACTGCTTTTATTTTGTTGTTCTTAGGGTACCATAAATCTTGATAGTGCTCATTATTTTCTGAGTGTTTGCATGTTCAAAAGAAGTGCGTGCCCTGTGGCTATATAGGATTATACGTGTTAGAGGCATTTGCTTTAAAAAGTATCTTATTTTAAGACATCATTTACCCAGGGATTTTAGACATGCTGAGCAAGCACACCTATATTATGTGCATACATCTTTATCAGCAATGTCCTGCTTCATTCTCACTGACTTTACAAACAGTCACCTCAGATCCCCTTGTGTTGTTGAGGGGTGTTTTTGTTTAACTTACATTGAGCAAGGCACTAATACTGCACTGCCATTATAGGATATTGTATGACCTCTAGAAGAAATGTGTCTGACAAACAGAGTGGATATGAAGTTGTGTTTCAATCAGGGCTGTCAATGTTAATAATAACGCGTTAAGGCAAATTCATTTTAACGTCACTAATTTCTTTAACACATTAACACAACTTGCCATTTTTTTAGGTTGTAGCGGGCTCAGTTTTAAAGCTAGAGCAAAGATACTGGCATCCTATGAAACTAGAAAACCTAAGGAATCCATTGGTAACAACCATGTTACTAGCTTGTTGTGAAGAACGGTAAATAACTCTACAAACTCACGCTAAATTTTGACGAGGAAAAACTGGCATGGCCATTTTCAAAGGGGTCCATTGACCTCTGACCTCAAGATATGTGAATGAAAATGGGTTCTATGGGTACCTACAATCTCCCCTTTACAGACATGCCCACTTTATGATGATCACATGCAGTTTGGGGCAAGTCATAGTTAAGTCAACACACTGACACACTGACAGCTGTTGTTGCCTGTTGGGCTGCAGTTTGCCATGTTATGAATTGAACATATTTTTTTATGCTAAATACAGTACCTGTGAGGGTTTCTGGACAATATTTGTCATTGTTTTGTGTTGTTAATTGATTTCCAATAATAAATATACACATACATTTGCATGAAACAAGCATATTTGCCCACTCTAATACTTGACAAATCTCTTTTTTAAGGTACATTTTCAACAGATAAAAAATGTGCGATTACTTTGCGATTAATTGCGATTAACTATGGACAATCATGCAATTAATCGCCATTAAATATTTTAATCGATTGACAGCCCTAATTTTGTGCAATGAATATATTAACAACAACTGGCGTTAGTGTTTTGGGGTATTTGGGGTAACTGCTCATGTGGCATCTCTGCCCAACGAGTGAGTGATTAACTATGGTCAATCATGCGATTAATCACGATTAAAGATTTGAATCGTCTGACAGCCCTAGTTTCAATGCATTGATATTCATGGGGCTTTGGAGCAGGCATCAGATACTCAAGGCTTCATGTATTTAGCTTGGTTATACATCACAAAGACACTGTGGCCGGCTCCTTCCACCTGTAATGAAGCAAATTGTTGCTTTATTCTTTGAATCCCACTTGTATTATTTAATAGCCATCTACTTTAAGAATAGTATCGACTTGCTCCTACAGGATGTAAATACATCAAGCACGGTTCCTCAGCTGGCATCATATGGAGAAAATTATGCATGAGTAATTGATTGTTTCAATACAAATGGGTCTATGATGAAATATTGAACTGTGCGGTGATACTGAAAGAGAGCAATCATAGCGCTGATGTTCCTGACAGGAGACAAGTGGTATCAATGTCACGGAGACTAACAAATCAGATGTGATTCATGCAGCACAAGCGGCATGCTGAATAGGCAATAACCCAGAGCTTGTGTAAACCTAATTACACCAAACATCACCCCATCAATGACCCCCCTATCTCACATATTGATCAGCTACAAGGTAACAATTGGAGAGTAATGACCCACTGAAATTTGCAGTGTATTATCAGAACCTCTTGCTCTCTTTATTGCTCGCACTCTCAAGCTCTCTTTTAGTCAGGAGGCACATTTGCACTCAGGGTCAGCCTTTCCACATCCTGCATTTCCAGAGAGCTAAATGAGACTCTCGCTGTGGCCCCTGCCATCCTATTGATCCCCCTCTCTAGCTCTCCAAGTGGAGTTTATGCACTAAATTTAGTTTAGTGCTAAGGGCCCTCATTAATAATAGATCCATCGGTAGGGGGTGGAGGGACCACCACTGATTGATTTCAAAGAGAGAGAGTGTGTGAGAGAAAGAGACAGAGGAAGAGAGAGAACACCAGGTTTATTTATGTGAGTCAAATCTCCTCAGTAGTCTGAGTCAGCTGTCCTAAAAGTCTCATCCTAGAGTGTAGGTATAAGTTACACACACACAGTATATACAGTATATATATATACTGTATATATCAGCAGTGCCATCATCCATCAGCATTTTCTCCAAATTCCAGCCTCGGGAACTTCACGCTGAACATTTGGAGAATAGAAACAGAGGCAACCGTAAAAGCAGCAAAATGAGATGAATAGCGAGTCAAGGCCTGTGAAATGCCGCATGAGCAACAGGGTTATGTAATGATGCATGCAAACACACCATGTTTGAGTCTACAATTTGCTAACAGATGGGACGCAGCTCCAGTCATTAAACAGGCATATTTCCATCCTACAGCAATCACATGGTTACAACAAACCTGTTGACCATCAGTCACAAACAGGCGAGACATGATGGATGCTACAATGATAGAACATCCTATCCTACCAAGGAAAAGGGGAAATATGCATGCATGTTATGAAGATGTATGCATGAAAAATGATAGAAAATACATGTGACACATATATATATTCTGTATGAAATATATAAATATCTATTTATACTGTATCTAACCTAGGGGTGGGGGCAAAAATCAATACAGCATAGTATCGCAATATTTTGCGTGGCAATTTTGTATCAATATACGGATGTCAAGTATTGATCTTTAATTATATAAACTATTAACCTCTTAACAAAGTTAGGCTAAATTTTGGTGAGGAAAAACTGCCATGGCCATTGCCAAATGGCTCCCTTGACGCAGGCTCTCACCTCAAGATATGTGAATGAAAACTCTGAGATTAACAGAGTGAAAACAGTATCTTATTAGATAAAACAGATGTTGATAAACTGCATAATTTGCAGTTGAAAAAAGGTCATGAATCGCAATCTATGGCAATATATCTCATCGCAATGCTAGCAAAATATCGCAAAATGTTTTCAATTTAAATAAGATCGTATTGTGACTTCAGTATGGTGATAATATCATATCGTAGCACAAACACACACACGATCTGTCGGACACTTGCCAACGTTACGCCGAGCAAACAGAGGAGCCAGGCAGACACACTGCTTCGCAGCTAAACTAAATGATGCGATGGAGACTTACTGGGACAATACACGCAGCCTCATGGCTGCTACAGAAACTCTCCCGGACGGGTGTAATAGGAACTCAGTTGTCTGTTTTGCTCATACACTGCAGCTGGTGATAAATGGTGGATTTAACCTGTTTGCGCATTAGCTTTTCGTTGCAGCTGGGCGGCTTGTTAGGCACTAAAAATAGCACCGCTGCATGCAACGCACTAAGCTTGTCAGTGAACGGTTAATAATCGGTTAATGATGGTCAGTTATCGATTAGAAAAAAAAATTCTAAATTAGTATCCCTAGTACAGGAAATGTAAAAACAAAATACACTGGTTTTGTGAGAAGCTATTCAGCCAGTCACATGCTACTACCAGAGTGTAGCATAATCCACCTGTTGGCATTAGCTTACATTTATAAAGCTACAATAATAAAATAAACCAGATGTCAGCATAGCTGTTAATCTCCACTTGTCAGATATAAGCAAATATTAATATTAAGCAGCTATATGCAAGCCTAAATCATACAGGAAAGAATCGGAGTTGACATTCATCAAAAATATGTTATACTGTACATGGCCAAAAAATACAGTATGTTGGATGGATTTATTGCACATGGGCCGCTTCATATTTTTGGCAGGGTTACAAACCTCTGATACAGCTAGACCCTTCCATTGTGTTGGATCCAAAGTAAAGTAAGGGCTAGCTTCCATTCAGTTAAAGCGATCTATATCTATTTGTTCAAATATGGGCAGTGCTGTTGGCTGATTTCTAATAAAAGGTCAAGAGCAGCTTCCTGTGCAGTATTGGCACAGGCTGATATAGTTTTTTTTCAGAACATGCGACGCCCACTTACATATTACAGCCATTAACCAAATCCAGTCAGAGATATGAACCAAATCCTGCAGCCTGATAGGTGGGTTATAGGTGGGGCAGCCAGTTGTCAGAGGGGCTCTTATTTGGATTGGATGTGGCTGCCTTGCCACAGGGTGCAGCTGTAATGACAGGCCTTCCAGCAGCCACACAACCACACTGAGCATGGCTCATCACAGACAGCAGCCCTACAGGGGAATTATGTGGAGCGACCTGGCACCACAGTACTAGATTTTCCAGCAGACTGCCTCTTGGGTTGTGTTGACAGTGAGTAAGCCTTGAATTTACTCTGTCAGTCAATAAATCCCCCTCTCACCAAACCAATGGGAATTGATGGATCATTGGAGGTGTTCTTTTCTTCCTGTATGCTGCGCTTGTTTTATGCGACGTGCAGCTGTGGTTAGGGTGCTGTGTGGTGGGTGTGTGTACACCGGAGACAGATGAAAACATGCATATATTTGTAAATGCATAGAACAGGTATGAATGCAGCCATCAGCTTCAGCACACACAGATGATGTACATATACTTACATAGAAATATACATGCAGTGGATATAGCAAAGTTTTGTGCACATAGTGCTGCTTACAGAGGATGCCACATGTGGCTGGTATTCGTGTTTTAAATCAAGCACCACTTTGATTCCCATGAAACCTCAGCCATCACAAAGGCGGTGACAAGTGTATACGTCTGTGTGTGTGTGTACGTGTGTTTATGTGTCTGTGTTTGAGAAAGCTCACACCAATCGCAGTGCAGAGCAGCAGGGGGGCATGAGGTGTTTGTGCTTCCTAATCAACCTCCTGCGCAAAAAGCCACTGGCTTTGTCTCACGTCCCCCTGTGTTTCAGGAGATAACATGACACATACAGTTGTGCAGGTTTAATTCATAATAATGGTCTGACTTGTCAGATTTATTAATCAAAGGAACTCCCGGAGAGCGGAGGCTTCTGTGAGCCTTGTGGGGAGTCGCGCATTCAAGAGCCGCATATCTGATTAAAATACTGTCGGCATTGTGAGCCGAGGGCCCCCCGAGTTCAGATAGTTAAGCAATTATGCCTGTGTGAGCACTCAGAAGTAATGGAGAGACTGGTGCATGTTCCAGCTGCTCTGTCTCTGAGTGCGACAGGCGTCAGCACAGCCAGCCCTTGACCTCGCAGATCTGAAACAGCTTGCGTACCCGCCATTTATCAACATATTATGGCGCCTACTGCAGCTCCCTTTTTGAAAAGAGATGGATTGGATAAGAGAAGAGATAATAGTACAGTGTACATATATGACACATTATGAACCTCAAAATATATTTTCTTATAAGTTCTTGATAGCATAGTATAATGGCAGTAAAATGTGTCCAATTACTAGTTTTTGTATGTGTCTCAGGATGCGAGATCAGCAGGACGGACTCACACTGAAAGCTTCAATCAAACTGGGAGCTGAGACAGCAGGGCTTCTTTACATTTAATAAATGCTGCAGCAATCATGTTGATGTGACATTAACTTTGAAATGACAGCAATCTTGTAATGTTGGGTTTATCGACATAAATTAAAGCATACTCTCTGGGTAGAGATGCCACATGAGCAGTTACCCAAAATACCCCAAAACACTAACACCAGTTGTTGTTAATATATTCATTGCACAAAATTAGGGCTGTCAATTGATTAAAATATTTCACAAATCATAACTTGCATGATTGTCAATAGTTAATCGCGATTAATCTCAAATTAATCACATATTTTCTCTGTTCAAAATGTACCTTAATAGGAGATTTGCCAAGTATTTAATACTCTAATCAACATGGGAGTGGACAAATATGCTTTTTTTATGCACATGTATGTATATATTTATTATTAGAAATCAATTAACAACGCAAAACAATGACAAATATTGTCCAGAAACCATCACAGGTACTGCAGTATAAAACAAATGCTCAAATCATAACATGATAAACTGCAGCCCAACAGGCAACAACAGCTGTCAGTGTGTCAGTGTGCTGACTTGACTATGACTTGCCCCAAACTGCATGTGATTATCATAAAGTGTTCATGTCTGTAAAGGGGAGACTCGTGGGTACCCATAGAACCCATTTTCATTCACATATCTTGAGGTCAGAGGTCAAGGGACCCCTTTGAAAATGGCCATGACAGTTTTTCCTCGCCAAAATTTAGCGTACGTTTTTGAGCGTTATATAACCTCCTTCTTGACAAGCTAGTAAAACATGGATTCTTTAGGTTTTCTAGTTTTATATGATGTCGGTATCTTCACTCTAGCTTTAAAATACAACCTCCAAAATATTTATTGCGTTAATGCGTTAAATAAATTAGTGGTATTAAAACCAATTTGCGTTTACGCATTCTAAACACGTTAACTTTGACAGCCCTACATAAAATGTTTGGCACACACATTAGCCTATATAGTGGCACAGTAACACATCACAATCCATTAATTCCTGATTCCCTACGAAGTACATTCATGTTAAATGGTTCAATAGTAGATGATCAACATCCAACACCAAAGTTCAGTGCCAAATCAGGAAATGTCGTGATGTTCATAGCAAAGCAAAAAGTTAGGATACGAAGATGTGTTTGCCTTAGACAACCAGAGGTAAGGGCTGTCCCGAAAAAAATTTTTTGGGCTTCGAAGTTTTGGGACTGTGCCACTGCCGCACTACTATACACACAACAAACAGCGATATCCGTCTGGGAATAACTAGTAATAATGAATGTTGAATATGAATAATGTAGTGGCATTATTCCTTATTTAATGGGCCATTTTGGGATTAATACATTATTATATATATATACTGGAAAAACAAAGTTCGGAAACTTGTGTTTGGTGGATTATTTTTCTGTTGTTCCAATGCTAATGGTCATTGTATTTTATATGGTTGGAAAGCCTGTTTATTTACCTTCGCAATGATGTCCAACTTGTAAGGATCATGCATTTGTGGGATGAGCAGCACAGCTGATTATGTGGGGAGCGCCCAAGAAAAATTTGCCAAAATGCTCTGCCAATGGTAAACAGTGTATTCTCATAAGGCTACCAGGAAGCCTGCAATGACTGCCTTTCACCGTCAGGCCCGTTTGCGCTGGTGTCGACAACACAGACAATGGAACCTGAACATGTGGGGGAATGTCATGTTCAGTGATGAGTCCAGGTTCTGTCTGCCAAAGTTGGATGGCAGGGTCAAAGTATGGAGACGACGCGGAGAACGCTATGCTGATTGTTGCACCGATGGAGTAAGAGCTTTTGGTGGGGGCAGTGTCATGGTGTGGGGCGGCATCTCCCTCACTGACAAAACAAGGCTTGTCATCATTGGAGGCGAACTCAATGCAGTGAGATATCGGGATGAGATTCTGCAGCCAGTGGCGATCCCTTATCTCCACAATCTGGGACCTAACTTCATCCTCCAAGATG
>CAKAKR010010070.1:0-42416 GCA_916700685.1 Adelosebastes latens | reverse complement strand
ATTTGTGGAATGGGTTAGGTGATGGGTTGAAGGGGAGCACAAATATAAATCAATTTAAAAAGCTATGCAAGAAAGATATTTTTGGGAGGTATATGGTTTAGGAAGAGTTGTGTTAAAGGTTGGTTATATACTTTTTAACTCCGGATGGATTTGTGGGTTGTAAATAAACTTGGGATGCTGTTCATATATTCAACTTGGGATGTAAATAAATCTGGGATAGTTTTTATATTATATTATATTATCATTCTATGATATATGAGTTAATAGAGGAGAAGTGAGAAAGGGGTAGGGAAATATAGGTTTTTCTTCTACCTACTCCTTTTCGGACACTATAACTCTTGTTTTGTTTGTTATTATTTTGTATCTGTTTTTATTTATTATATGTTCGAAATAAAGTCTTTCATTCATTCATTCATTCATTCAGAGTTAACTGAATAGCTGATATCCAATTATAGTCAAAAGGCTGATACAGACCGGATATGTTGGTCTGGCTATTGTTTGTGTGTGTTTGACAGTGTTTGTGTGTATGTATGTGCATACATTTGCATGTTCTCCAACAGGCGTCTTGAGGCTCTCCAGTATCTCTTGTTGCCTCCATCCCACCTGATTGACACTTGTGCCTCCAAGTGGCCATCTGCTCCTTGTTTATTCAGACCGAATCGCAGCTGCCATAAGGGGCTGTAAATCAGGTAATTTTTAAAGAGAGCAGTCTGTGTTGAGGCCCGCAGCCCATCTGTGTTGTGACGAGATGGATGCTGCTTCAGAAAGCCCTGATACCAGCCTCTCATAGATCATCAGATTGCGTATATGTGTGCTTGTATATGCATGTATGAAACAATCCCAGTTGGTACTACTGTGCAAAATCATTTCCTTTCCCCATTATGATATGATAAATGCCTCTCCTCGAGGTCTCCTCATATTGATCTCTGCTTCTTGCAAATTCATTTGAAAAACTGTCAACAAAACTGCAGCGGATCAATTTTTGATGCTAACTGAATCTGAGCAGCCAGTTATGTGCACATTAAAAACACGATTCCCCGACTTGATAGTGGCATCTAATGTTAGTCTGAAAGCATATCGATGGTGACATTTCATTCATGGAGTCTTCACAGCACATCACGGGGTATTATGGAGTTGATTTACTGATGAATAATGCATTAGGAGATATTGGGGCCGACTGTTTATGAAACAGCACCTATGGTTGTCATAAAGATAAACTCCTACTCAGTGTGCACACACTTACTTACTATCTTTTTGTCTAATCTTAAAGTCTTCTCTTGTTGAAAAGCAACACAGCGATTGTGGATGGAAAAGGTGCATTTTGGCGCTCTAGTGTTCCTTATTTATCACTGCCATGGTTAAACTCCAGGAGTGCAATGAGATGAAATCGAATAGGTTAAAGCTGCTGGGGATTAGAAACTCAGGTTTAAAAACGTATCAGTGTGACATTCCTCATGGATTTTCAATCTGTCTGCCCGATCCAAACAGGTTTTCCACTTGTCTGTCCGTGGCTAATGCCTTTTGTGAGGGGGGGGGTTAAAGTAGATCTCTGCTAATTCAAAAAGATAACATGCTCATGCCAAGATTACCATCCACAAACAATACTGAAGCAGTGATGTAGATCTTAGGCCAGTACCAGTCCAAAAAGAAACTTTGTAATTCTCAAAGCACCCGCTACAGGTGACATGCACCCCTAAGTCCCTGATCACACAGTTTTGCAGGTGGAAAACATGAAGCGCTCCGCACTGCCTTTTTGTTTACCCGATCAGAGTGTTTTTTGCAGTTTCCTGCATCTAGGCAACGAATGTTGTGTGCTAACGTTAGCCTAACACAAACAACTGTACATTAATAGTTATCAGTAGCCTACAGTTTCAATTAATGAAAACAATTTCTGGTAAATACCCCAAATCTCAAGTAGTGCACTTATTTTCCTTATTTGATAACTAAAGTCATATTGCTCCGGGTATCCAGCAAAAGTCACGACAATGAGAAAAATTGCTTATGACGTCGGGTGCTTTTCCCCTCTGAGTTGATTTTTTTATAACTGGAGACGTTCAGGGTGCTCCTGTAAAAACACAAAGCGCTCAGCAACGCAAAAGCAGCACACAAAACGCTTCACTCTCATTTAAATCAATTACAAAAAGCCGCCCCAGGCTGCTAAAACACGGTCTGTCCGATCGGGGCCTAACTGCGCTGCCAAGCAAATAGCGTCTTGGTGCTCCATATGCAGACATTTGGAGCAAAAACGGCTCCTTTCTGTGCAAATTAGCCTTAATACAAAAACATTCCAATTCACAGAGATCAGCGCTAATAACCACATACAGTTACAGTGAAATGATTAGCCTCTTCAGAGAGTTGGTGGTAACTGAAGCGCATTTATAAAGGGTGTCACGCACAGACTTTCCGGTGATCATGGTATTTACCCAAATACAGTTTCTCTCTGTAATGTTTAAATTCCTTGCCTGAAGTTTTCAGGTATGCCTCTCCACCTCGTGGGTCACGACCCGTCTGAAAATGTTTTCTAATTCTCTGTGCCATTGTTGAGCCTACAGTGTTCTTGGCGTGAAGGCAACAATACTTTGCCACATTTGCAATCAGATGCAAAAAAGGGCAAATTGTAATTGCAAATTGGATCTGTTGTGAATCAGACCTTGAGACGAGGTCTTAGGCTATTAGAGGCTGCAATCTATTCTTTGTGAATTTGCCCATGAGGGAGCAATCCCAACCCTTCCATATAGTTCAACACATGTCCGCTAAAACTTTACTCACAAACCAACATTTTTAAAAGCCGCCCGCTGGGATTTTTCGGTTGTTGCATGTGTCACACGGATTGGGCTGTAACCGGCTTGTTTATGCTGAGAGGAGGATGGAGCCCGCCACGGCCAGCTGCTTTTCACCACTTGAGCAGGTCCCACCCCCATTTCGCCTCTCTTGTTACTCATCTCCCTCTGGCTGCTGATAACACACTCTCTTGATTCCCCTCTGCTGCTCTCATTCAGATTCACAGCCCTTTCCAGCCTACAATAAATGTCAGTAGCCTCACTGTCGCCAATGCTGAATTGCGCTCACATGTATGCGTGAGGGCCTTTTAGCAGGTGTCTCTACCAGATCTTGAACTGCTCTTGACTCTTGTCATCGCAATCACAATGGCATACTTTCCATACAGGAGTGCCGTTGCCAGCCTGTATCAAATTCAAGAAGCAGTATGCTGTTGATTAATCCTCAACACATCTGCTTGTGTTCACTCCATCCAATGCCCTGATCATCAGCGGCTATACACTCAAATCCCAGTGCAATTTCACAAGGCTTGAAAATGCAATAGATTCTTTTTTTTTCCATTGTTTTTTTTGTGCAGATTAACCAAACAAGATACAATACACGTATTCATTATTGAGATTTAGAAGTGACAAATTAGGTTACAATAACTACATTCAATGTCACATTTTTAAAAATATCAAAGTGGAGGAAATGAGAAATAAACAAAAATGTAAATAGATTTATTTTTATTTAATGTTTTTATTTAATTATAAATTCATTGTCTACTTTAACCTCTTTTACCCGATGAACGCGGTACCGGGTTTGGCTGAGCTGTGTGCTAAAACACTGCCTTTAAAAACTTCTTAAAATGCTATTGTATGTTTACATATTTGACTTTGGATTGTTTTTTTGTTATCTTATTTACATCGTTATTAATCCTATTTGTTATTATCTAAGTTTTACTTGATCATATGTCATTATTATAATAAAACTACTCCATTTGGAGTCCAAATTATACAATTTAGTTGTCTTTCATTGATTTTATACTGTGCACAATGGTAGAATGTGATGATGAACAGGGTAAATGTCATGGCCAAAGGCTCCATTGTGTGCTCATAGCCTCCTGTAGTGGATATCAGGAGTATTTTAGAGCCAGATTCCCTTTCAAGAGGTAGAAAACCCATTTGGCACACTTTGGGTATCCAAGTGGCCAAATGGAGAGTCCACCTGGTCCTATCCTTACTAAAACCTTTGTAGAATCTATGTGCTTTGTGTTATTTATATCTGCTTTGGCACTGTTGTAGTCAAGGAGTTGCTGAATGAATTCAGTGGCATCTCTGTGCATGGCATCATTGCTATAATGGTGTTATCCACTGTCTGATCTAGAAAACATTTTAGGCAAGGATAAAAATGTAAATTTTTCTTTTGATCTCAGGCATAGTAACAGTCACAATGTCACTGACACTGGGGATAAACTCTCTGAGGTCTTACCTATCCATAGACCAAGATCATGTAAATAGACCTGGTAGTTGTGGAGCTATTCTTGATTTATTTTTGTTATGTCTGTCTAGGTGAACCACACCTTCCAGCACCTTAGGGCTTAAGTTCAATATTTAGATCCACACAGGCCTGTATTACTTCACTTAATATTGATGTTGGGTCATATATGTTACAAATTTTACATAAATCGTATTTGTTTTGTTATGTTGCTAAAATTCCACTGTGTCATTTTTAGTTGAAAAATGTGCATGTTATTGGGCATGAAGGGGAGCCATTTAAAAAATCACTATGAAGGAGCACTTTGGTTTAAAAAAGTGTCAGGACCACTGCTAAAAGCAAGAAAGTCTATCACCCAAAATGTCAAACTATTCTTTAAATGAGCATTTGTGAAGTCATAACCTACAAAACCCTTCTAGAAATTACCCATCAGCCATCTACCATGAACAGCATAGTCTACCACAAATTGCTGGCATTCAATTTTACAAGTCCCTGAGGTCTACCCATTAGTACATAAACAAAGAAATGTTGTTCCTATTATTACTGTGCTCCTTAATTTTATAAGCCTCAAGAAAGCCATCAGAAGTGATAAGGTCAGCGGGTGGGCTCATTTCTGTCGACACTGTCGCCTTAACCGTGACAGCTCCGGCTGACGAGGGAGCGTCAAGAGGCTGATCAGAGCTGCAGCAGCCTCTCTGAGCGTGGCCTGCCCCTCCATTAACATTTTATTCTGTCATGCACTATTGTGATAAGCCCACGTCTCCTCAAGCTCGGGTGAAAGAGGCTGACAGCTCATTTCCAGGAAATGGCAAACACATGTTAATGTGTACGCATTAGTGAAATGGAGAGAGCAACTACGTGTCTTTGTGTATGTGCTACCTGTCATGTAACATGCACGTGTCCACTTTCTTTCCTTTACTGAAGATGCGGATGTTTATTACGTAATGGATGCTTCATACAGTCATGACAGATATAGCAGTGAAAGCCTTTTGAAACTTCATTCACATACTGGGCTGTGCTTTGGAGTAGCCTGCACAAGCTGGTTGAAGTGGGCTATTATTTTAATATTTCTACAGAAAACCTTTTCTCCATGGCTGTTCTCGTATTGATCCATTTACTCCGAGCTCCTGGGGATGTGAACACTGACCATTGCCTGCTAGATCTCATGGCAGCGAGTAGAGATCTATATTTTTCTGTCACAGCCAGCAAGACACCAAGCTCACCTTGGTTCAGCAGTGGCTGACATTTCTCCTGTCACGCCATCCAGTTGGGCCCAAACTGTGGCTGAGCAGACAGCCCACCCCCTGCAGCCGCCCCCCTGCCAAAACTTACCACCATAGTCCACAGCTGGAGAGGCTCACTGGCGAGCTGGGCACTGTGCTACATCTTTATAGGGGATTAAATGAGTGCTGCTCCGGAAAGAAAATATTTCCTGCCGATTGCCATGTTTAGTCGTTGTCTTTAACTTAATGCATCGTGCTGGAATGCTATTTGTTCGTCTTTATTTAGGTATTATTTGCAGCCTAAATCACAATGTTACAAAGTAGGAAAAGTGTTTGTGTTTCTATTGCTGCATTCACATGCTCCTCAGATGGACCCACTTCCCGAGTTGGGAAGTCGTTTGTCCGACTTTGGTGTGTTCATCGGCTTTAAGTCGTAACGTGGAAACAACATGGGCGCTACTAATAAGTTGTATTTTGTTGCTCAGTGTTTAAACAACACGTTGAAAGCTGTTTCCATCCCCTAAAACTACTAAAATATGACTTTACCTGACTCGTTATCAGGGTTAATGCTAATAAATAGCTTTTCTAACTAATCTAGGTCACTCTACGTGGACAGCAACTAATGGTTGAAACCTAATATCATATTACAAAAGACGCGAGCAAAAAATGTATATGCAAAACGTGACAACGTATTACCATCAACCAAACATTTACTTTCGTCGGCCATGTTTCTGTGTAAGATGATGTCAACTCGGAAAGTCACATACCACAATTTTCTCTGAGTTGTTGTTCCGACTTGAGGGGGGCGCTCACATGAATTTAAATTTTTCTGATTATTCCGACACCACATGAATGCAGCATATGTTCCATTATGAAGACCTGGTAACACTGGAATTTAAAATGTTGCGACAAAATCAACTAATTTCAATCAAATTGCTGTGATCGGTGGATTCGGTAACGGGAGAATCCATCCAAAAATTAAGTTCAACTTTGGTGAATGTTGACACGGCATTGAGTAAAAGCAAGCCTTTGGGGGAAAACCAACCCTCTGGGGGAACAGAGAATCCAAAGTGGAGGAAGCTGTAGCCTGTTAGCGGTCTTACACAATCTACTTTAATTAATATTCCTACTCTATGCTAAAGCTAGCCTACAATGTTTATCATGCAGATGCAAGAACAGGCAATATCTTACAATGTGTATCCCATTGCTATCGGTCATGATAACAATATTTTCTGTCCACTCTTGTCTGCGCCATGTTTGTTATTGTTGGCTTGTGTACTCGTCCAAGGACATTAATAGCATCACACTGATACGTGAGAGTTTACATCAAGACACAAATCCATCCAATTGCACATTGATTGATTGACACACACAGACAAATCAGTGTTGAATTCAGTCGCGTGGTGCTGTGATTGTGTCTTAATATTGGGTTAGCTTATGGTGACTGGGGAAGAACATGATAAACGTCTATGTATGTATGTATTATATTATATTATATTATATTATATTATTATTTTTAATATTAATCTAATTGTTGTGAAAACCGGGACATTTTAGTGTTTTACAGATATTTGTCGGGACACGGGACACCCAGCTTGAAACTGGGACAAACCCGGGACGTCTGGTCACCGTATTCTAGCGTCAAATATATTCACAGACACACACATTCATTTCACTGCGCCACTTTGTTAAAATCATACCAGGCCTCAAGGAATGGAAATTGTAATGAATAATGAATGTAATCTCTCACCTCTTCTCTCTACAGACGCTTGGGTGGCAACATGTCATAATACATTTATAAATTGATTTGCTCAACACGCTTTTTAAAAAAAAAAAAAAAACTTGATATAATTACATGTAAGTAATTTATTTTAATGACACACTGTTTTGTGAATAATTAAATCATGTGACGGGGTGACATGTAATTATGTGAACTCTTAATCACTGTGACTGGCATGTATACAAAGCACAACTGTTCTGTTTCACCATCACTGAGGCTGGAAAGAGTGTTGGGGGTTTTTTCACATGTGAAACATCAGGCTGAATCTCTAATGAATCTATGATGATATTATGGAAGGAAAACTTGTCTAGAATGAAGCTGAGCGTATTCAAACTTCTGAAGTGAAGAGCTTTGAAAGTCGGATCACTCTGTCTAAGCCTGGTAATTGATTTTCTGTCTGCTATCTCTAAAGTCCTCTCTCTGCCTCACTCTGTCTCTAATATCTGTCTCTCTTGTATTCCCTCTCTCTTTGCCTACTTATCCCCCTCTGTCTGTGCTCACCGCCTCACTCAGCCATCCAGCGGGCCTGTCCTCATTAATCAGGCGTGTAGGCAGCATGAAGAACAAGGGTATGTTAATATTCTCTGTCAGGAGCCTGCTGCACAGCGCTCATGCTTGCTTGCGTGCTTACTCGTCTTTCTACCTGCCAGCCTCCCTGCCTGGCTGTCTGTCTGCCTCCCCCCTGTCTGCCAGTCTGCCTGTAGGTGGCCGTGGACCAACAGGGTTTAATGAGCCTTAAAGGACAGAGGTTTTGACATGGGGCTTTGCTGTCCATTTACGTCAGACCTGCGAACACAAATGCAGCCCTTGGTTGCTCACACTGTCTGTAGAAGTGGGGGGTGGCATGATCTTTCTTAAAGGGTAACTTCTGTTTTCTATTTGTTTGTGTCTAAGTGACTAATTGGGACAACAATTTCTGAAATTGTTCCAGTATTGAGGGAGAACGCTGCAGCCGGCAGCTGCGAAACGAGCTGCGAGGGGAAGAGAGCAGCGTCAATGTAAGTATGTTCACTAAAATTAAACGCTTGTTTTTGCCACTGACAGGCTCAGATTGTTATTATAGGTGTCTGACAACATTATGGACAGGATCCTACAGAGAAATAAAACGTTAAAATGTTTGTTATTGTGTCCAGGTCCCGCTCAAGGTGAAGTCTGGTTGTAAAATGTGACTGGCTTAAATAAATACGGGCGGCCATCAGATTCAAAGACCTCATCCACGTTGTGGAAATCATCTAAATATTCAGCCACAACATTGAAAATCTTTTAGATAACACTAAGCTACGCTTTCTGTACTCCAACACAACAAACTCTACCCGGCTGACACTTTTCCACCATGGATATATTCCCTTATTCCAGTGGTTCCCAACCTGGGGTCCGGGCCCCCCTTAGAGGGGCACCAAAGATAGCAGGGGGGCGCCACGATTTTTATGCTCTGAGTTGCCAAAATTAGATTTGAACATGTATAACTAAAACCATAATAACACACGAAACTATTCAAAAAATATATATTTTTGCTACTTAGTAGCATGTCCACTTTTGGGGACAGAGCTTTCAGTGTGACAGCCCCCACCCTCTGGAACTCTCTCCCCATAGAGCTCTGCAACGCACCATCTCTGGACAGCTTCAAAAGACTTCTCAAAACCCACCTCTTCACCAAGGCCTATGGCCCCTAGCTACTGTTATGTTCCATTTGTTGTGTTTATTTATGTCTATGTTAAAGCGTCCTTGGGTTTCTTGAAAGGCGCTATATAAATCCAAGTTATTATTATTATTATTATGTCAGCATATAAAGATCAGGCTAATATTAATAGTATTATACCATTTGTAGAATTACATTATATTCTATTTCCAATAACTCCAGTGTTATGGAGCAAGAAAAAGATAGATATCCATATTTGTTGGCATTTAGCTGACAAGTTTTATTCATTAAAGAAAGTTGATTTAATAAAGAATTAGACTAACTAACCAATTTAATACACTGAAACACCTTCTTCAAATTGAGGGTTTTATTCGAGGATTTGACGTCAGAAAATCAGTAGTAAGCCTTTCTTAGAAACAAGTAGAGGGGTGTTGTAAGGTGAGGTGCAGGAAAGCAAGATGAAAGGTCATGAAGTTGCTTGAAATGCTTGAAAAATAAGGCAGTCTTTTATTTTCAGTCTGAAAAAAAAATCATCAAACAAAAGGAAAAACACAGGGGGGAAAAATCCTCAACTTCACATCCACTGCTCACCACAGGTCTGGTGCTGCTCTTTGAGAGAGAGACCTCTGCCTTCACACGAACTAATATAACCTGAGAGACACGCCCTTCCAGTTCAAACTGGCCTATCAGGTGAGGACTACCGTCAGCTGAGACTGGAGTCACCTGAAGTGAGAACCTGGTCAATCAGAGCACACCTGAACACACCTGGAGCCACTCAGTCCCCGTCAGTCAATGAACCACTCAACTACAGACCAAAGAAAACACAGAAAACTGTGATCTACCCCACTTGGCTTAACCAAATAGTGAGTGAGGGAGTTGGTGCTTCCTCACAGGGGGGGCTTTGAGGAAAATAGTTTGGGAACTATTGCAATATTCCCCCGTTGTCTTCAGTGAGACTCTTTCCATATTGTTGTCAGACACTTATAATAACATGTCATGGTAAAAACAAGCACTGTTAGTGGACGTAAATGACGGTGCCAGCTTAGCACCATAGCGAGCAGCTGCCGTCTACAGCGCTCTCCCTCAATACTGGACCAATTTCAGACATTGTTGTCCTCATTATTCACAGTACCTATACCAGAGACCCTTTAACCTTGGGCTTGTCACTCTGCTAATCACAACTGACAGGCTTATCAAACTGACAATCTATAATGTGTCACATGTAATCAATAAAATGACGAGGTGATGAATGCAGTTCATGAGGTGCATGCCTGAATGATAGAGGATGGAAAAGGTTAAGCGTCCTGCTGTAGGTTACGAAGGATCAATGTATGCAGACAGTCCCACTGACTCCAAAAGAAGAACCTAAAATAACTCCCCCTCACACCTCAGGCACCACTGGAGAAACTGAGGGGAATGGATGGGTGAGGTAAGTGTAAGCTGCTCTGGGCGCTCAGGTGGAGCACAGAGAGGAGCACGGACCTGAGAGTTTTTTGTTTTTTTCCCCCATCCTGGCTGTCAAACCAGATCACACCTTTATATGTTGGTCTCTGGATTAAAAGCGAGTGGCATCGCCCCCCTGAGGTCACTTTCTCCTCTTGTTTGTCACAGAAAACAAGATAATCACATCGTAGAATCAACCTCACAAATTCTTGATTCTTGTAGGGGATGTTACCTACTCACGATCTAAACCACAGAGCCACACAACATTTAGGTTTGTAGCGCTTTTCGAGAATACAGTATGCACTTATCCGCTGAGAGCTCTCAAGAGAGGACGGGTGTCTGCAACAGGGAGTATTGAATCGAAGAGGTTTCTGTATTAAGCCACAGGAAGCTGTTAAGTGAGTGGATTTCAAAAAGGACATTTTTCTAGCTCTCATGCTGAGACATTGTTTGACAATAGAACGTGTACAAGCCTGAAATGGGGGTCTCTCAGTGAGCAGCTTCCCTCCATGCAGCTATAACTCAATGTCTATAATCAACATCAATCCTATGAAAACTAGGATGAAAAAAAATACATTTTCTGATTCAACATGTTCTGTATAGTATCAAAGCTCTTTCTGTCATTTGACCAATATCAGTTTGGATTGCTTTCCTAATAAGAAAAAAACGAAACAATATGACAGTCTAACCATATAAAATGAAACTACAGTGTGGAGAAAGAAAAAGACATCTGAAGAAATCCAAGCTGTCAATCATTTCCACCTGCTGCCCAGCTGCACTGCCACTGACTACTAACCACAGCTGTACGTCTCCTTCAGATCGGCTTTATTTATATAAAAAGAGAGAAACCAATGGTACAGAAAAAAAAATATATTAATTCAGGTGATGCTCCCGATATTAACAAATCAATATATTGTAGATACACATTAAAGAACAATTCATCTAAATCAAATCTGATTACAATCTGATTATATTTTAAATTTAAATCATATACATTGAGTGAAATGTTCCTTTAGGCTTCATCTCATTTGTTTCTGTTCTGTTTGAGTAGATGACCAGACTTTTTCTTTCCAATGACCAATAAAGTTGTTGTAAATTTGTTGTACTAATATTAAAGCCCAAATGTGCGGTCTTCATTGAAAAGTTTGTTTGCATTACATTCATGTATACTAATGTATGACAAGAGCATGCTTGAGTGTGTCGCAGAGGGCAAACATGAAACGAATCTCAGCTGGTTCTCATTTACTGTGAACAAACAGAGCAGTAAACACAATCTGTCGGTGATGAGGGAACACAGCACATTGTTTATTTCAATTAGGGCTGTCGAAGTTAACGTGATAATAACGCCACTAATTTATTACACGCTTTAATGCAATCGATCTTTCGGAGGTTGTAGCGGAAGGTAGAGTGAAGATACTGGCATCATATGAAACTACAAAACCTAAGAGGAGGTTAAATAACGCTCCAAACTTAAGGCTAAATTTTGGCGAGGAAAAACTGTCATGGCCATTTGCAATGGGATCCCTTGACCTCTGACCTCAAGATATGTGAATGTAAATGGGTTCTATTGGTACCCACGAGTCTCCCCTTTACAGACATGCCCACTTTATGATCATCACATGCAGTTTGGGAGAAAGCCATAGTCAAGTCAGCACACTGACACACTGACAGCTGTTGTTGCCTGTTGGGCTGCAGTTTGCCATGTTATGATTTGAGCATATTTTTTATGCTAAATGCAGTACCTTTGAGGGTTTCTAGACAATTTTTGTCATTGTTTTGTGTTGTTAATTAATTTCCAATAATAAATATATACATACATTTGCATAAAGCAGCATATCTGTCCACCTCCATGTTGATAAGAGTATTAACTACTTGACAAATCTCCCTTTAAGGTACATTTTAAACAGATACAAAAAAAAGTGTGATTAATCATGTTTAACTATGGACAATCATGCGATTAATCATGATTGAATATTTTAATCGATTGACAGCCCGATCCAAAAACTACATTTACCCACAGTACATGTGAATTCATCATGTGTGAAATGCTGTTTCACCTGTGATGTGCTTTTACGTACATGGTTCACATGTAAAACAGGCTTCCTGTGTGATATTACGTGTGATATTGTTGTTTTTGGTTGTGGTGTTTTTACATTTCACGTGTAATTGTGAGTCCCAAACATAGTATTCACATGGGAAATGGTTTTCTTCATGTGATAAACAAATGTCTCACATGTGATAAATTCCTTACTTATAAGCCAAAAACAGGAGAGAGAACTTGAAACAATTGGCTGATTACTGGTTTTAACGACTCTTCTTTCTAAAAGCTCTGATTACTACAACATCAAGTAACTTTCTTGTCATAAAAAGCCAATTAAGTGGTGTTGCCTCCCAGCGCTCCCTCCTGATGCTGAAAAAGAGCCAGTGCTGCACAGTTGACAGGCAACTCCTCCGGGAAGCTGGAACACGGGGAGAAGCAGCGATGCAATGGCTGAATCCTTAAATTGAAAGGATTGCGTTTTGCCAGTCTGAAAAGCTCTTGATCATTTTGAATGAAGTTCGGTAAAAAAGGCGCGAGCGCTTCATTTATCAAACAGAGAACTTTCCCCTCAAACACGGTCAACGTCTTGCAACAAGATTATTAACATAAAATCTCAGATGGTAAATCACACGCTGAGATGATGACAAGATGAGGACTGATTTAATCATCCTTACACTTTATTTCCCCTCGAGGATCATCCAGGAAGGGTCTTCATTTACAAGAAGTGGGAAGCAAAATGAAATAAGGTGAAGCAGGTAGTTATATCGGAGGATAACGCAAGATTGAAAAGAGCTGAAATAAACCAAGATATGTCGGCATAGCTCAGGGGATGGCAATGTCTGTCTGTCGGCCCACCACTGAAATATCTCAACAACTGTTGGATGGATTTCCATGAAAATTGGTACAGACATTCATGGTTCCCAGACAATAAGAACCTTCTTCTAGCACCAGGTTGACATGTGTGGTTTTAGTTCAATGTCTTGACAAATACTGGATGGATGACCATTCAATTTAGACATCATGTCACTCTCAGGATGAGTTATAATCATTGTGGTGATACTTTAATCGAGCACCATCATCAGGTCAAACTTTGAATTTGTCCAATACGTTGGTTTATGATCAAATACCTGCATAACTGACATTCCTATCAGCCTCAGCTGTACCTTGTGTTCAATGCTAATTAACAATTATTGAGACGGTGAATATAGTAAACATTATACCTTTTAACATCCGCAAGTTAGCATTGTCATTGTGAACACAGCGTTAATATGCTGATATTGGCATTTAGCTCAACGCTCTGCTCTTCATGACATCCGGTGACCTCTCATAATGCCCAACATAGCTCTTCCCATCTTCAACCTGAGCAGAAGTCTAAGCTAGTGCAAGTTGTAGTAATAATTGATGAAATACTTCATTAAATGTTTATTAAATATTGATGAATTAGGCAGTCCTGCTCTTGTGTGAAGTTGTTGAACTTGATGCTGACTGCTGTGTGTTTCAGGATCTTGTCTTGGTTGGGCCACAGCTGAGTTGGGGAACTCATGACTGCCTGTTTTTCCCCACAATAACATATTCTAACTGATGATCTAACTGTTGTCCCCAGGCGTTGCCTTGGTGATGAGTATCATTAAATAAATTACCTTTTGAATTAGCAAAATGATGAAAAAGAGAACACAAATGCAGCCCGCGCCAACTCACAGAAAATCAAGTCCGGAGTCTCCCACTCATATGACCTTTTCCTCGCGCTCCTTCTTGTGTAATTATTACTTCAATGCAATTGAAAAAAAGGTCATTTACGCACAAAGAAATGGCACGGCCATATTCAGTCATTTTAATAAGCAAAACATGATTCTGTGTTTGGCCCGTCCTGAATACATAAATGCCATTCAAAGAATTGGTTGCAATCATTTTAATGTCAAGAAGAAATGTTGTATAATGTGTTATGACATTATTAAGCAAATTATCAGTAAAGCATCTTTCATGAGACCCAGTATAATATATGTAACTGTGTTAGATGTTATGTCCTCTGTTTACAAAATGATTAGACAGACCTTACTCCTGATAAGGCTGCTCTATGGAAGATTTTATATAAAAATGCTTTCCATTTTATCATCAAATAGAGAAGAACACATCCCCTCCCTCATTAATTGAAATATCATTTCAAACCCTTGTTTAATAAGCTACTGTACATTACCAAAGCTGCCTAAGCATAGACCTTATCGAAGTAATGGATGTATGATAGATGGATGGAGGTCACGATGACGTCACCCATTGGTTTGTAGACTTTGAAGTCTCAAGTTTGGTATTTTGGCCGTTGCCGTCTTGTTTTTTTGGCCGTCACCATCTTGTTTTTTTTGCAACCAGAAGTGAAACCAGAGGGTGGAGCTCAGTACAACAGAAGGCTGAATGAGACATTTTTAGGTGACCAAAATGTCACATTTAACTTCCATGAACAGAAAACACACTGTGAAAAGGTTAAAAACACCCAGACCTGACAACACCATGGTAGCGACCTGTCAATCACAAGGTAGCCACGCCCTAAAGCATCCCCTGTTTTATTGTCTACTTGACTCTAAATGGGACCATAATTTACTAAATGAACATCATGCTGTATTGAAGAAGACTTGAAAATAGCGATTGAGACCATAAACTCACGTTTACAATGTTTACTGAGGTAATAAATCAAGTGAGAAGTAGGCTCATTTCAAAGAGTTTTGCATACAATAAAACCTGCTTTCTTAAAGAGGATATTTTCTATATGATTTAATAGAACAGAACTTCTTCTAGCCTTATTTTAGACTTAAAGATTGATGCCACCCAATTATGTGCAAGGTTCATTATAATATTTCTGGCTATGCACATTGCAGTCAGGTGATAACTCTCTTGTGCTTTTGTCACTGCATGCAACACCTTTCATGTTATACGTTATACGTAATTTTTGCCATGTTTATATTAAAATATTCACTATAGTGCAGCTTTAAAGAGGACTTTGCAGTTTAAAGATCTCTTTTCTGGGCGTTTAAGTCTGTCAAAAGTTAAAATATTTCAAAATAGTTATCACTTGCTGTGAGTATGAGCAGTCAAACTCATGATGTTGATGTCGCTGGGCAGACAGTATGTATTAACAGTATATAAATGAACACAAAACACACTTGGTGATTTATGAGCAAAGCCAGTTAGACAGGCCGGTTCTCCACTCAGCTGAAATTGCTATCCATGGCATTTACAGCAGCTGCTGGTCAATTGAGGTGGGTTATGTGTACAAATCAACCACCGTTTCATATTATATTATTGTCCATGGAGACAGGGAATCCCTCTGCAGCTACAGTGTGCCAACTCTTCTGTTTTATTAGGTAATCGATCTTAGTCACGGCAAAAAGCCTGCCTTAAATGGCATTTTCTGAATGTACTGTGCAATAAATTTTAGGGCCATAGTCTATAGTCCATAGTTAATCGTGATTAATCGCAAATTAATCGCACATATTTTATCTCACAATCAACCTTAAAGGGAGATTTGTCAAGTATTTTATACTCTTATCCACATGGAGGTGGACCAATATGATCCCTTTATGCAAAGGTATGTATATATTATACAAAAAAATGACAGATATTGTCCAGAAACCCTCACAGGTACTGCATTTAGCATAAAAAATATGCTCAAATCATAACATGGCAAACTGCAGACCAACAGGCAACAACAGCTGTCAGTGTGTCAGTGTGCTGACTTGACTATGACTTGCCCAAAACTGCATGTGATTATCATAAAGTGGGCATGTCTGTAAAGGGGAGACTCGTGGGTACCCATGGAACCCATTTTTATTCACATATCTTGAGGTCAGATGTCATGGGACCCCTTTGAAAACGGTCATACCAGTTTTTCCTTGCCAAAATTTAGCATAAGTTTGGAGCGTTATTTAACCTCCTTCACGACAAGCTAGTATGTAGCAAGCTAGTATGGTTGTAACCAATGGATTCCTCTGCTTTTTTAGTTTCATATGATGCCAGTATTTTCATTTTAGCTTTAAAACTGAACCCGCTACAACCTAAAAATCGAGGTGTGTTTTTACTGTGGATGAGATCCTGACTCCCACACATCTTTGCAATTATCTGCCAATTCAGTGTAGGAATTCTGTCAGGTGTTAGTCTGTGTCGATGTCGTGGACTCGGCGTGTCCAGACCTAAACCCGGCTCCACTCTCTGACCTCTCTGATAAAGAAATAACTAACCCGCAGGCTGGAGGAGATTTCTGAGACAACATGTCTTGTTTTTGTGTGGAAAAAGTCATTTTGACAGATTAGTGTTGTCGTCTTGCACACATGTGAGAGTTTTGATGATGTTATAGCTTTGTGAAAGTGCTGTAATATAACAAATCATTCCCATTTGTAGCAGATGGAGGTCAGCTTCACACGACTGAAAGGTCATAATAAACACATACATTTTGCAAAACTATAAAGGTAACTGGAGTAGGGCTGTGTGATTACGGCAAAAAATCATAACCAAATTATTTTGGTCAATATTGAGATCACAGTTGAATTGATCAATATAGAGTGTTAAAAATGGATTTAGAGACTAATGCACATCAAAACAAGCAATATAAAAGTTAATTAAATACGAAAGCAATAAGAGATGGGTATTTAAGATAATAAAAAAAATACAAGGAAATAAAAATAAATAATTAAAATTATGAAACTACACAAAATAAGCAGATTGTATTAAAATAATAAAATTGTAATAAAATAAAATAGAATAAAAGAGATAATAATGATCAGCAATAAAATGTTGATTAATGCTTTCAGCAAAGTCATAAGTGTTTTCACCCAGCTGGAGCCACAAAAAAACAACAACAAAGCTCAAAAATTCACTATGAAAATGTATTTTTTCCCACATGCTTGCCAAATAACGTGAGTTTAGGCTGAGCTCTGATAACGCCCAGGAGTGAATCAGCACGTTACGCGTCCTTGAATATTGTTGTGTCAGCAGGCACGAGGGTTTATTGAACGCGGTGTATGGCCTTCAATCTAAAAGAGGGGGACTGTGTAGAGACCTGACCAAGGTAATGTTCATCTAGCTATTATCGGTGGACTAAATGAAAGAGGCTCACCTGCTCCTCTCTTTTTTTATCATCAGCTCAGTGCTTATGAGTGAAGCCTGCTTGGTACTCGGGCTGTCTGAGGGGCAGTGGCGGAAAAAAAAGGGCACCAGCACGCAGAGTGTTACTAGGAGTACTTTAAAACAACAGCCATACTTCCGATATGCAAACCTTGTGCTGTCAGTGTTTGATGATGAATAACAATGAAAAGAGAATGAGCTAGAGAGGGACATTTGATGAGGAGTGGATATTTGGCTTGATCTTCTATGAAACGCCTGAGGGGTCATCTGTCATTTACTGCTAGCTCCTGAATACAGGAACCTGCTTTTAAAACAAGATTGATTAACCTTAAGAATAATAGCAAAGTTCATTAAGAAATTAGACTGGATATACTCCTATAAGTGTTTAGCAAAAGTAGTCATTAAGCCATGCGATCCAGTTATTAGCCAAATTCAAAAATACTGTCATGAATACAGTCTCAAGGATCTAATTAAAAAGCTCAACAAATGGTCAATTATATTCCTGAAATGAGCAGCGGTGAAACGGATGTTCTGGCTGGAAGGGACAGTCAGGCTGCTGTTGCTCGGCAACATTTTTATTCGTCTGTCAAAATGAGAAAGGCAGGGTCAAGGTCAGCGAGGCTCCTGGACCCTCACCCCGTCAGCAACATGACGGGAATGTGAGTTGGAAATGAAATGTGCCGCGCTGTGCACACACACCTGACACTGCTCCCATCACGTCGATAGGAAAGGTACACAGCTCTCTTCTGTTAGAGCTGTTTTATTGTTTGTGTTTCTTATCTACGTTTTGCTTGGAAGCAAAATACTTATTCAGCAAATATGCAAATATTTGAATCATATGATGTGTCGATGATGCTTTTATGCTAGCGTAATTATGCTGCTATCTCATTTATAAGAGTGCCTGTGTTATTGTTGAATGACGTTAATACTGATTGCATGTATAAAAAGTTTGTATCATTCTATTGTCTTCAGTTTCTTCATACAAGAGGTGGGAACATTACCATCCAAATCACTGACTCTGTCAACATACAGCTAAGCCAGCAACAGTCACAAATCATTATGTTCATAAGGAACGGGTCTGTGGTGTTTGAACTGTACAACTATAAGAGCATCCTCGCAGATAGGAGCTAAATGACCTGAAGCTCAATACACATCCATATGACACATTTCACATGTGAGGATCAGAATCTAGAGCAGCAGCTGAGGAAACACAGAGGAATGCCTTGTCCTGCAGCTCCTGTTAGAGAGAGAACACATCGTTACAACACAGTACAACCGACACACATTCAGGTGTCTGCTGCTGCTGTTTAACTTAACCTATTGATTAATGCTGTAAACTGCTTCATAGCACTCCAGTGGATAATTACAGTGGTGGAAAGTAAGTATTTACTCAAGTGCTGCACATAAAGGAACAGTGTGTAACATTGAGGGGGATCTATTAGCAGAAATGGAATATAATATTAATAAGTATGTTTTCTTTAGTGTATAATCACCTGAAAATAAGAGTTGTGTTTTGGTTAGCTTAGAATGAGCTGTTTATATCTACATAGGGAGCGGATCCTCTTCACGGAGTTGGCCGCCATGTTTCTAGAACGGACAAACCAAACACTGGCTCTAGATAAAACCATTCGCATTTTCACACATTTTAGCGTCAGCCACCGTAGTTCTTCGTAACGCTTGGCACACAGGAGAAGTTTCAGTTGGTTGCAATCTGCAACCTCACCGCTAGATGCCGCCAAATCCCACACACTGCACCTTTAAGTACAGTTTGGAAATACTTGTACTTTACCTGACTATCTACTTTTTATGCTACTTTATGCTTCTACTCATCACAGAGAGAAATATTGTACTTTTTACTCATTAATCTGACAGCTTTAGTTACTAATTATTTTACAGATTCAGATTAATAATGTAAAACATAATTATGATGTATTATTATTATTATCATTATTATTGATTCATTTCTTGGGTTTACCCAGCAGTAGCCTATATAAAGTAATTAAAATTAGCTCCACCTTCACCACCTGCAACATTAAAGTGATGAACACACATTAATGCATCAATAATTATAATACAATAATATAATACACATTTTATTGAAATGGGACATTTGTATGATGAGTACTTTTACTTTTGGTAATTTAAGTATTTTTAATGCAAATACTTTTGTACCTTTACTTAAAGGGACTATTTGTAACTTTCAGAAATGCTTGTTAACAGCGACACCTGTGGCCTTGAAATCAACGAAAGTCAGCGTCGAGCTCGCGCTTGCTCGCTCTAAATAGACATGAACGAGCATCGCTCAAAATAGTGAGGCGACACACGTCAGCTAAAACCACAATATCACTCTATATTTCAGCTGCTTGGCAGTAATGTTAGCTGATCAGACGGAGGTCTCTCCATGAATCAATGCTGATCCTAGTGTTGGCTTTTCCTGCCTCAGCGCAGGCTCAGGCAGCGGGGCTCCTCAACGAGTCACGTTATCGCCTCCCGACCGCAGCCGGCAGCCGCAGGGAGACACCGGCACCCGGTCGGTAACGAGACGACAACGTAACACGTGGAGGAGCCCCGTCACTTCACAAGACACGGGAAACCTCTGTTGGTCTGGAGGAGCTGCAGCATTTATTTCTGCACAAACGTCCCCTGTGCATTCACTAGATATTCTCAGAGCTAAACTAACTCTTCTGCAGTGTGGAGTGAGCGCGCGTTCACGTCTAGTAGAGGTGGAGCGAGTACGCGAGAACGCGCACTCTGTCTGAGTGAAGGTAAGCAGGCAGCGGAGACGAGGCTCCGGCCACACGCGAGCGCGCATATGCGAACGCGCATGTGTGGCGACCCGCTACATTTATACGCTTAAAAAGTTACAAATAGTCCCTTTAAGTACAATTTTAAAAGCAGGACTTTAGAGCAGAGGTCTTCAACAGGGGGTCCGCGGAGGAACTGCAGGGGGGTCGCGAAATTTTCTCATTATTATTTTTTTATTATTATTATTATTTAATTATTATTATTTTATATACATTTTTGGTTGATTAAACAATTTTTTTTTATTCCCCCCCCCCACATTTTTTCCCCCCACAAATTTAAATGTCTTTAAATACACATTAAAATGAATCCAACATATTGTAGCGAACAGATAAATGAAGGCAGAAGTATTATCATGCAATTGACAGACATTGTTGATATTGGCATTGGTATCAGTTAACAAGGTATGTTTATAAATGGCAGTGGCATGGCCACCCTACTAACTGTACCTTGCACATGTTTAAAATAAAAACATGAATATATGAACCTGTGTATTATTTGAATAGCTTAGTATTGAATGCACAATAACAAGGTACATTTATACATGGCACTAGGACCAGTTTAATATAAAACACAATTTTATACAATATATATAGTAGGGGGTCCCTGCTCCATCTCTCCATCAGTTTGGTGGTCCTTGGCCTGAAAAACATTGAAGACCCCTGCTTTAGAGTATTTCTACTCTGTGGTATTGCTACTTTTACTTAGGTAGCAAGAGTACGTCCTCCACCACTGGATAATAACCCTGCTGATAGTTGAACGCCCACTTTTTTTACTGTTGCACTTATTTGAAAGTCTGGATAAAATGCCTACATTGTAAATTGCAATGTCTTGCTGGTAAAGATGCCTTTCAGTTGACTCGTGCTGATAAACTGTCCTGTCACACCTTCAGTTTAAAACTGAACTCACAGGAAACTAAAGCAAACATGAAGGGACCTGTTGAACGTTTGTAGGCGCACTACGGCGTGGCTCTGAATGGTAATAGTGGTCTGTCGATGGGTTGGTCCAGCAGTTCTGTCCAGAATGAAACATCCTCAGTTGTACTTTGTGTTTAGTGCTCATTAGCAAATGTTAGTATGCTAATACACAAAACTAAGATGGTGAATATGGTAAACATTATACCTGCTAAACAATAGCAGTTTAGCATTGTCATTGTGAGTATGTCTGTATGCTGATACTTGCATTGATGACTGCAGTTAGTTTATGTGCAGAATAGGCTATCATAGAATAAAATGTAGAATATGTCCTACATTTAGTATGAACCAAATTGTCCTAGTTGCCTAAACTGTAAGTGATTTTCTGTGTTGGTGGACAAATGCGACACGCCTGCTTATTGCCTGCATTCTCCTATTGACGAGGTATTTGTTAGTTCATCTAATTCAGTTTCCATTCATATCATGTTAACCCCAGGCAGAGCTGGAACATGTTGCCGGGGAGAGGGATGTCTGGAATTCCCCGCTAAGCCTGCATGCTGCCCCCGCGACCCAGCCCCGGGGAAGCGGAAGAAAATGGATGGATGGATCATGTTAACATCTTATAGTGGGGTAATGTGGTGGCAGTTTCTGTTAAAACAAGACACAAACCAAGGTAACAACTTGTCTTTCAAGTAAATTTAATAAAAAAGCATATATTAATAAGAAAAGCATCTGCAGATGGACTCACGAGCACAGCCACCTGAGTGGACTGTGGCAAGTGAGCCCCGAACACAAAGAGTAGTCAGAATTTATACATACTAAAGCATAACACACAGATAAGTGCAAAGAAGAGAAAGATAGAAAGTGTATCATTACGTCAGCACAGAACAGACAACAGAGCATCACAAGACATAACAAGTACTTCAGCCCTCTGTTGTTTATAGTCACAGAAGATAAAACTGTCGGGTCACTGTTTTAATGCTTATGGTGACAAGGTTGAATGTGTGAGGCCCTGAGATTATCTATAGGTACAGTGTTAACTTTGGCCTACTCCTCGGGGTGTTGGACTGTCAACTGCAGATATGAAAATTGCCATTACAGTAATTAATGAAATATTTGTATCGAAAAATACATCGTAAAAATATATACTGGGTGCCCAAAAGAAGTGCATGCCCTTGGTAAGCCATTATGGTGTAGTCGAGTCAAGATGCAGCTTCCATTGTAAAAGATTTAAAGTGGGTCCTAAAGTAACTGCAGAGAAGCTTATCGGTTTGAAGTTTTATTCTGAAGAGGAAAATGGAGAGATGAGAAAAGCAAAAGTGCATCACTGTAATGCTATTATATATATATTTTTTTTAATTAGTCTCACATTTGTTTTCTAAGAACTTTGCATTCAATATGAGTGAATCATGCCGGAGCTTCGGAACAACTGTTTACAGTAAAAGAGTGAATATAAAAAAGGAGTAAAATATGAAATTACATTGGAACTCTCCCTTGAAGTAGCAGCTCTAAACTGTATATTAAACACTCATCTCATCATCTCATCATATCTTCAACCGCTTATCCGGGGTTGGGTTGCGGGGGCAACAGCTCCAGCAGGGGACCCCAAACTTCCCTTTCCCGGGCAACATTAACCAGTTCTGACTGGGGGATCCCGAGGCGTTCCCAGGCCAGTGTGGAGATCTAATCTCTCCACCTAGTCCTGGGTCTTCCTCGTGGCCTCCTCCCAGCTGGTCGTGCCTGGAACACCTCCCTAGGGAGGCGCCCAGGGGGCATCCTTACCAGATGCCCGAACCACCTTAGCTGGCTCCTTTCAACGCAAAGGAGTAGCGGCTCTACTCCGAGTCCCTCACGGATGACTGAGCTTCTCACCTTATCTCTAAGGGAGACGCCAGCCACCCTCCTGTGAAAACCCATTTTGGCCGCTTGTACCCGCGATTTAGTTCTTTCGGTCATGACCCAGCCCTCATGACCTTCGGTGAGAGTAGGAACTTCTTTGTGTATTAAACACAAAGAAGTTACTTCTCTCTATGACATTGAGGAAAAAAATGCTGGAAAAGTGATGAAGGTGCTCATCTCGTAGTTTGCGCTACTGTCACATCATTCAGTTCATGGTTGGGGAGCTATAAGACACAGGCTACCTGTATTTCACAGATTTTTGTAACAGTGTAGCATAAATCACACTCCTGCAGTAATCCTCTCTATAAATCCCACCTCATAAGTGACTAGCTCATCTGTCACAAATAGTTTTCAGCCTCCCCTTTCCGGCTTTATCGACCGCTGACATGTTTCATAAAGGCTCCTGTGAGAGACTTCCCGGGGCGCCAGAGAAACAAGCTGTGATTACATGGCTACTTTCATGCCACGGTCTTTCTCTTTCTGTTCACTATTTGAATGGCTGAGGTGATGGAAACATTAGCCTGCATGGTCGTATTTTCCACTCTTCTTGCAGGATTTTTCATGCCTCACTTGGTGCTCTGTCAGTAGTTTTTGCCTTGGAGCTGTTTTGCAGATTGACTTGATTGACGATCACGCAAGATTGATGTGCCTTTTAACCACAAACAAATTCTACAGGAGCTCACTGCACAGAGAAACTCATATGAGACTAATCTCTTGTTATCTATTTTATTGCTGAATTATGATTTAAACTAAAAGCTTCTTTCCTCTACCTCAGCGTACAGAATAACGGCTCTCTGAGAACTTGCCTCACATCAGAAAACTGTAAACACAAGTTTAATGTAACTGCACTATACAATCCATAAATAGTAATCCAGGAATGTACATGTAACTGCAGTTTCATTCATTACGATTTATACAGCGTGGTCATTTTTTTAAGTTATTAAAATGTTTTAAATTTAAAGAACTGAAGAATTGAAACTTGATTTTACAAGATGGATTTGTTTTCTGCTGAGCCTTGAAAACAATGTTGAATTACAGAGGAAGTCTTGTATACTTTAGAATTGTTTTTATGGATTTTTTGCAGTGTTTTGAGCCTGTGATGGAGTCTATTGGTCATCGATGCGACTTGAACAAAACAAATTTGTATATCAAAGATTCAAGAAGTAGTAGTTCTGGTTTGCTCTTCTACTTCCAAACAAAATGTAAAGCTTGTGGTATTTTACTTTTGTTCATGAAATTGGATGTTAAAATACTCCAAAGACCCAAATGAGCATCAGACTCAAAGCAAACAAGTACAGGGAGTCGGACAAAAGGTCAACCCATAATCCCATGGACCTCATGGGATTATGGGTTGTCCTTTCAGTAAATCAGCAGTAAATGGTAACTGTGACTGGTGCTCTTATTGGTTTTGGGAGCGAACACCAGCAATTCTTCTATAGTATTGACCTCATTGACCTCCCTGTGATTGTCTGCTGTGTCAGTCAAGGCCGTAATTATAATATATATGGGGCGGGGTGGGGGACGACAGATCCCATCATTTTTAGTAAACAAGAATGTGTGGCTCCAGTCTCACTTCAGCTCTCTATCTGGCCCTTTAAAATGCCCAACGTGTGTTGAAAATTCGGAACTAATTTAACTTATTAAATACTAGTGTTATGAGAATTTATTATATTTTTCTGAGGAAAGACTTCATATATCTGAAATAATTATGTCGGAACAGAAACAATTATCTCTCCTGATCAATACAATGAGCTTCTATCATTTCCCCCCCCCTATACCATTAAGATGTAAATTAAGCTTTTAACTGTGTACTGACGACAATAAATACTAATAGTGTGCTGCTTTTCAGTAATATTGGTAGCATAAAAGCAGCCACCTCAGATCCCATGCTTTCAGAAACAGTGGGCTGAAGGTTGACTGGCATATTTCGCCCCTGCATTGTAAATATTGAGACTTCTGTACTTGAACACTTTGTCTTGTCTCATTGAGTTGAGGCGGCTCGGCACAATAATAAACTCATAACAATGCTGGTTCTTTGTGATCGAACCAAATCATCTTAAATTCAGTTGTGTACTAAGAACGAAGCATGCCTTACGGGACAGAGTGCAGGACGGAAGGTGAAATGATGTTGTTTCCTTTGTTTTTACACCTGCATACAGGGACTCAATAGCTCATCCTAAAGTAATGATTGTGTGCTGGTGCGGTCGAGCGTAAATGCTTTTTCTCAACAAGGGATTCTTGTTGAGAGTGCAGAACGATTCTTGCAGAGCTCGCTGGTCTCAGCAACTAAATTAAAACAGCAATTTCAAGGCAACATTTCTGCCACAGTTGGCTTGGATTGTGTTGATTGGGAGCCAAGAAATTAAATATCGACAGACTGAAGTTGAAGGAAATGTCAGATGTGAGCTTTCTAAGCTCTCCTCCTATGTATGCACATTATGGTCCGACCTCATCTCTCAGTCTAATGGGAACACGCAAGCTTGAAAATGGTTAGATTTACTGTACATAATGTCAAGATAAAGGCGACAGTTTGTCAACTGGTATAACATCTTTTCAAGACTAATTCCATGGAGAATGGCTGAATAAATCGCCGAGCATGTAAATGAACTGTAGAGAGGGAATAAGAGCCATGATTCACTGTGTGGAAGTGAATGGTTGGTACTAGAGGAAAGTGTTCATCACAGCGATATTCTTTTCTCATGCAAATGTGTTGGCATTCTGCTGATGGCATCATTTCCCTACTTGTTCCTCGTTTTCAAAAAGCACTTCAAACGCAACAGGGCTGGAAGGCAAATAAATCAGGTTCATATTTAGAGTCAGGGCCGCTTCATTGGTGCAGCTGCCCACAGCTGAGGCTTTTATTCTGATGTCTCATCCTCTCGGCCACTTCAGCCCTGCTCAGAGTCTCATTTTCAACCTCTGGATCTCTGGCCAGTAAGTCTTTATTGGTACCACCTACCTTTCACAGGATAATACAGCTTTATCCCATTTAGTGAAGTATAATCACAGCCTGCGTTTCAGCAACCTTGAATTAGACACACAATAAACTGTGCCCATTTTGCACATCATATTTCTACCCACCGGGAAGTCTTGCTCAGCTGTTTCTCTAATGGATCAATGATGTTTCTACTTACAGGTGCATGTACGAACCACGTCTGATGGATCTTTAAAGGTCATACACAAGAGGATGAGGATAAATCTGCTGCTCGAAGACAAATATTTGTTTTCCTGAATGAAAGCAGCAGAACATTTGGATCATCATAACTCAACAGCAAAGTGGAAATTTGAATCACCTTTGAACTGTATAAATATGGAAAATAAGATTGGGAAATGTTGTGGTTTAATTCTGACCTTCTGGGTCAGGGTCAGACCTCACAATATTTTTGTCTCTTGCGATCGTCACTGTGTCAGATCAGCAGAGCCATACACTGTTGCCATTACTTGGCTAAGAGACATGGCAGACTACACATCCGACCCCAACCAATCATAGCTTGCTTCATCACAGTCTTTCGCAACATCAGGGACTGCCTTCCACCTGAACACCACCAACATAATGGTTATCCGCCCAGCAAGTTAAAAGGTCACCCAACTCCAACTCTCACTGCTAGCTCAAACTTCCTGGCCAGGTTTGCATATCAAGATCCGACCACAAGAATAAAGATAACAAGAAAGCTTATTAATACCAAATGCAAATGTGACGGCCTGTGAATCAGATTTCATAATCCAGATAAGATCTCCATGTTATTTCCATAATAAACTCAGAAAAAAAAGTTTGGAAATGAGTGTTTGGTGGATTATTTCTCTGTTGTTACAATGCTAATTGTCATTGTATTTTACATCGTTGGAAAGCCTGTTTATTTACCTTTACAATGATGTCCAACTTGTAAGTATCATGCATTGTGTGGGATGAGCAGCACAGCTGATTATGTGGGTAGCGCCCAAGAAAAATTTGCCAAAATTCTCTGCCGATGATAAACAGTGTATTCTCCTGCTATGCTGATTGTTGTACCGATGGAGTAACATCTTTTGGTGGGGGCAGTGTCATGGTGTGGGGCGGCATCTCCCTCACTGGCAAAACAAGGCTTGTCATCATTGAAGGCCGTCTCAATGCAGTGAGATATCGGGATGAGATTCTGCAGCGATCAGCGATGCAGCTGGCAATCCCATATCTCCACAATCTGGGACTTAACTTCATCCTCCAAGATGACAACGCTCACCCCCACAGAGCCAGGGTTATCACAGATTACCTCTACAATGTGGGAGTAGAGAGAATGGAACGGCCTGCCAAGAGTCCAGACCTCAACCCAATTCAACACTTGTGGGATCAGCTTGGGCGTGCTGTACGTGTTAGAGTGACCAACACAACCACGCTGGCTGACCTGCAACGAATCCTGGTTGAGGAATGGAACGCCATCCCACAGCAACGTGTGACCAGGTTGGTGACCAGCATGAGGAGGAGGTGCCAGGCTGTTGTGGCTGCGTATGGATCTTTCACCGCTACTGAGGCTCCTGACGGTGTATTAAATGAATAAAGTGTAAAATAGCCAATATGTCTTGTTTGTTCCTTGTTACTGATAGAGAGTTCAATCATCCAATCCACCCAACAACTCAACTTGGGCGCTACCCACATAATCAGCTGTGCTGCTCATCCCACAAATGCATGATCCTTACAAGTTGGACATCATTGTGAAGGTAAATAAACAGGCTTTCCAACGATGTAAAATACAATGCCAATTAGCATTGTAACAACAGAGAAATAATCGACTAATGACAAGTTTCCGAACTTTTTTTCCCCAGTTTATATATACAGTTACTTTATTGTATATCAATTGATTCTATAAATTCATAAATACTGTAGTACTGTACTTAGGTATAATTTTTAGGTACTTTTACTTTACTTGAGTATTTCCATCTTATGCTACTTTATACTTCTACTCCACTACATTTCAGAGGGAAATATTTTACTTTTTACTCCTCTGCATTCATTTGACAGCTGTAGTGACTTGTTACTTCACAAATTAAGCCATTTAGCCATTTTCAAAGGGGTCCCTTGACCTCTGACCTCAAGATATGTGAATGGTAATTAATGGGTTCTATGGGTACCCACGAGTCAGCATGATGTTCATTTAGTAAATTATGGTCCCATTTAGAGTCAAATAGACCGTAAAGAAGGGGATGCTTTAGGGCGTGGCTACCTGGTGATTGACAGGTCGCTACCACGGCGTTGTCCGGTCTGGGAGTTGTCCGTGTTTTTGTCTTACAACTTTGACCCTTTCACAGTGTGTTTTCAGTTCACGAAATTTGAATTAAAATTTGATTCCCTGAAAATGTCTTATTCAGCGTTCGGTTGTACTTAGCTGCACCCTCTTGTGTCACTTCTGGTTCCAAAAAAACGACATGGCGACGGCCAAAAACCAAGATGGTGACGGCCAAATGCCAAACTCGAGGCTTCAAAACCGTAGTCCACAAACCAATGGTGGTCACGGTGACTACGTCCACGTCTTATACACAGTCTATGGTCTGTCACACTCACACTGTAAAACGCATACACATTATTAGAGAGATTGTCACTTGATGAATCTTTGTTTTCCTTCTTTTTTGTTTCACAAATAGAAATTATTTTATTTATTTCTGGGACTATTCAAATCAAAACAGAACATTATTTACGCGACACACGATGTGTCTTTAATCTGTTCACTTCAAATGTGGTCTAAATTTAACACAATTCTAACTAGTAAAACTAAGATGAATTACTGTAGGATATTATTATTCAAAATTATAGTTAAGTTAAAAGTTTAAGTTATCTTGATACCCTCATTTTGCTGATTGAAGAGTTATTTCTGTTCTTCTCTCTCGGTTCCTGCTGTGTCATTCAGACGTCACACTGACAGAAACAAACACAGACTGTTTTCATTGTGAACACAAAACCTGAGTTTCACTCGGAGTCAGAAACAATAAAACCTTCCTTCATCAGTTTGTGGAGCAGCAGTCCGTCTGAGTCGACTCAGAGAATCTGAAATATTCTCTGACATGTTCAAAATTTTACACACTCACTTTGTTTCTAGAAACACAAGTCAGTTCGACCTTCTTACACAGAGACAGAAAACCTTATGATTGTGTCATCAAAAGCAATAAAAGACTTCTGTGTGATATAAAACTAACAGAGATAAACAGACTGAACTGGTGTTTGCTGCTAGTGATTTGAGTGTTTAATGCAGTGTTGGATTGTAACTAATGAACTCAAGTACTGTACTTAAGTACAAATTTAAGGTACTTTACTTGAGTATTTCCATTTTACGTAACTTTATACTTCTACGCCACTTATCTCAGAGGCTAGTGTTGTATTTTTTACGCCGCTACATTTGTCTGACAGCTTTAGTTACTTTTCAGATTGTAACTTGCCAGATGCCATGTAACCATGTAAACCATGTAGCTCCAGATGTGGTGATAAAGGAACACTTCATCCTTCGGTATATGTGTTGGGAAAACTGTCCTACTTCTTAAGCTAAATAAACTATTCAAAAAGCCTCTTGGATCAGCTGGAAAATGCATTGTCACAAAGCTGAAAACAGGGCTTTGTTCTGACACCATGAAAAGTTGACTTTTTAGAGATACCACCAAACTTGTGGTTAAAGGACGACCCGCTCAACCCACTGAGCCGCAGCCGCCCACGTTTCTGCACAAACTGCAACTTCCACTGTACATTCACTTGATATTCTCGGATCTAAACTAACTAACTCTTCTGCTCCACTCACTCACTTGTTGGCTCACACACAATCTCTGCCACTCTCTCTCTCTCTTGCTTCACCACTCACTTCCCACTCTACACACTAACTCTGCTATTGTCCAAATGACCTACGCTACTCTTTCAACATCTGGCTCTAGAGAGGGCCGTTCGCATTTTCACTTCGGCCACCGTAGTTCTCCTACCCGCTTGACACACGGGAGAGGCAGCAATCTGCGACCTCACCACTACGTGCCGCCAGATGTTGAACACTGTACCTTTAATGGCTCGCTGCAAAACAAATTTTCTACGGCATAATAATACACTTGAAGGTGAAATTTAAATTGAAGTTAACTGTAAATGTGATCAGACTTTTAAAGGAAATACCTGCCTAGATCAGGCTCATAAAAGCTGATAAAAATCCCAGAATTATGAGATTGATGAGGATGCCATCCCCCCACGAAACAATCTTTACTACTAATAGTTTTACTGCGTTGTGTGAAGCCTACCTTCTAGATATTTTCTGGCCTCATCGAGCTGAGGCAGCAGGAGTAAAATATGTGCGGGACACGACAGACTGCTTGTACATCATATACGTCCAGGAATGACAAATATCTGAATGACAATTAAATGGACGCGGTCACATTTTTCACATTTTGACTGAGGTGCAGGAACGCAGTAATGTTGAGCATTCAGCTCATTCACTCAACATGTGACAGAAAAACGTCAAGTCAAATGACACAAATTAAACTGTTTAAGTCTTGAACAGCAGCAGTAACTATTTTAACTTTATTTGAAGCTGATCAGTTTTCTGTTGGAAAAAATGTCAGATCCAATAAATCTTTGATTTAAAATAAACTTGGTGACGTGGTGGAGAATTATCCTCTTCCTCTGTACGCCAAAAGACCTTTTCCATGATTCATGAGGGTGCCATGTTTACATCAAAATGGTGAATTAAATATTTGTAAATTAGGTCGAATGACTCCATGAAGAACCAATAATAAGCTGAAGTTTTGTCCAAAACTCACTGTTGTTTCGATTCACTTTTAAAATATCAAACTAAACTAACTCAGACTAAGCAACAAGTCCTCCAAATTAAAAGAAAAAATACATTGTCTGTCCAGGACGCCACTATCAGCTGGACAACATTTCCCTGTGCAGGTTTGTGCACGACTTTATGTAATAACGATTGTTTATGGTGTACGGTCTAAGACCTGCTCTATATATAAAGCGTCTCGAGATAACTTCTGTTATGATTTGACGCTATATAAAAATAAATTGAATTGAATTGAATATATACATAAACTGCATATGTATCATGTAAAATGCCAGATTTTGTCCTCAATATAACACGACATCAGTCAGTCTGTCTGTCTCTAACCACCAGCTGTGCTCTGTTCATTAACCTGCTAACCAGCTTCCACATGGCTCCTGTTAAACCACACACACACACGCGCACACACGCACACACGCACACACACACACACACACACACACGCACGCACGCACGCACACACACACACACACACACACACATAGTGGCCCATGTCACACTAAAAGACAAGACTGAACAAAACGGAGTCAGACAGATTTATCTGTTTTATTTGCAGATTTTTTTTTGTATTTTATCAAAATTTGTATTTTATAGTTGTGACAAGTGGACTTTGGGTTTATTTCTGGTGCAGAAATTTGTTTAAAAATCGGCCCTCTGCAGGTGGAGGTGTACTGAGGCTCAGTCTCGAGGTTTCGGGTTTTCAGTTTGATGGACTCACAGCACAAACACACTGTGGTCTGACAGCAAAGGTGGCTCACTTCCTGTCAGTTTACTCGGTCATCCGGTTCTAGTCCAGCTCTGGTCCTCGTCCATCAGACCCACATGAGCCTCATTAGCAGCTGATCAGAGCAGCAGCAGGGAAACATGTGAAGTGTGTAACCGGTCATGAGACTCGACGTGGAGTTTCAATTACTGTACAACAGAACCGACCGACGAGCTGCTGCTCGTTAAAACGCCACATCTCAGCTCTGATTGGCTGAATCCAGAGTCTGAGTCTGAACCTGACAGTGTTAACAGGGTTCAGGTGGACACATTTAACTTAACTGATGTAAACGCGCTACACACTGATTCATATTAAACCTCATTTGAAACTACAAGTAAACTTTGAAGCGCTAACTTGCTAACTGATAGGCAGCTGTTGATAGGTGGGGTGTCACAATTTCGATTCCAAATCGAAAATGTATCAATTTCAATCTTCGAAGTAAAAAGCAGTTTCGGCGATTGTTCCAGTATTTGTTTTCTCCACCCATGCCTACTTGCGCACGTCCAAAGAAAAACACTTCAAAGACATACAGCGTAGCTTACCGGTAGCCTGCAGCTGCACTTTGAGACACCATGGCTACTGCCGGAGTCGGGGATGTCGTAGATACAACAGAACTGGAAAATCCTCCTGCTTCCCTGAAGTCACCGGTTTGGCAACTTTTTGCCTTCCCCGTGGGTTACGTAAACAACGAACGCGTCGTTGACAGAAAAACAATTTTTTAGGCTGCAGGCGATTTAGAGACTACAGCAAACAGTGGAACGCAGCACTCAGCGAACTGTTTGGCAATTTCAGCCGCAGTCGCATTATCCACTTAAAAAGATGTTAATGTATCACCTAAACAATCCAATTATTACCGGCTGGTGAACTCTAGTAGAGGAGAAAAACACTGAGGTTGATCCACTCTGCTTATGGTGTGGCTTGAGGAGGACTACAGAAATACATAGATACACAAATACAGATCTGGAGTTTAAGCCTAATGCCCTAATGCCATGTTATAAACAAGAATACCTCACTGTAAAGGATTCATAATGGTGTACTTTTAAACTTGGTCTTAAAGTGTTAGTAGGCAGTATGTTTTTTGGCATCATTGGGCAATACAGCATATTGTAATTCAAGTGTTCTGAGAGATAACTAGACTTCTGCACCTCCTCATGGCTCTGTTTTCAGGCTTTAGAAAATCTAGCCCGTGACGGTAGACTTTGACCATGAAAGGTCATTTGAGAGAGAAAGCATTCCTATTGGCTGTGCTCCGGTCATGTGACTGGTACTTGGCGTTCCTTCAACAGATTTCACAATGGCTACCGTGTCACAAACTTTCTCATTTTACAGCTGAACAGTACACTACAAGACTATTCTGAAAACATTTGAGGCGAGAAATAGGCATTATTATAGTAACATAATATTGATTCATATTTGATCAGCGCTGCCTAGTTTGACCATTTGGTCGGAGTTCGCGAGTGATTGACAGCCGGCTCTCATAGACAGCAGATGGACAGCAGATCCCAGATCAGCTCTTACTGCTTGTTTTCCTCCGGTCTGTAAAATCTTGCAGATGCCGTTAGGAGCACCGGAGGACACAGAGGCACATGATCTTTTTCAGGTTACCTGTTTCATGTACTACTGTCACGATATAGCTACCGTTTTATAAAAATAACTTTTTTTAATCATATTTGCTCCAATCTCGCCTACTTCAGCTTTAATTTAGTTGTCAATACGAAATTCAGAGCATTTTTATTGCCTCCACACGGCTCTCAACATGGTGACGGCTGAGCCGGCAGCTCGTAGCTAATGGTGCTAACAGCGCTAACAGTGAAAACAACAGCAACAGTGTTGACAGAGATAACAGTGTTGGGGTGCGCACTACGCTTCCATGACGGTGTTATCAGCTGTATCCGCCGTATGAGAGCAGAGCAGAGTGACGGCCGTGAGCTAGCTAGTGGGGCACGCTCACATGCACTAACATGCACTTAAAGGCACGGGCGAGCGGGCGGGCGGCCCGGCTATGTCAACAAAGCACAGAGAAGCTCTGATTACAATACACACACAGAGGGAGAGAGACTTCATTCTCTGATCAAGTAGACATTACTCCTCTATATCTTTACATAGCAATTACTTGTTTGCTGCTATATTAATGCTCTGAATATCATATAGAGAACCTTTAAAGGAAAAGTAGTAATACCACAGTGTAGAAATAAGTACAAAAGTATTTGCATTAAAATGATACTTAAAGTATCAAAAGTAAAAGTACTCGTTATGCAGGATGAGCCATTTCAGAATAATATATATTATCACTGGATTATAATTATTGATGCATTGACTGTGTTCATCACTCATTTGAATTACTTTATGCTGCTTGTGAGTTTATCCCTGAGGATCAATAAAGTCTTATCTTTATCCATAATAAAACGTCATCATTTATTTGTTGATTATATTTCGTATTATTAATCGCAATCTGTAAAGTAACCATCGTTATAAATGTAGCGGAGTAAGAAGTACAATATTTACACAGTTAATGTCTGACTGTATGAGTGTGTGTTTTAAGGTCACGACCGAGTCGCAGCTGACTCTGTGCGTGTGTTTAGCCTCAGAATCCCAGTTATAAACTTAAGTAAAGTCACGTTACTGTCAGTGGGGGGCGTGACGCAAAACCAGACTCCACCAAAAGAAAAAAAAAAACAGAATCCTGTTCAGGAATGCCAACACACACACACACACACACACACGCATATTTCTACAACACTGTAGCTCCATTGGTTGCTGCTGATGAATGGACGAGTTATCGACCAATCAGGAGCATGTGACCGGTGAATATGTAGGCCGATCGGCATCAGCTGGCATCCGCACTCAGACTATCAGTCCCTCCATCACACACACAATTAGTGACAGAGGCTGCTTACAGAAACACACACACATCTCATATTCATCATCATCATCATCATCATCGGTCGTCTGTCATCCGTCCATCATGCACAGCAAAGAACAAATCAGGTAAGATAACACCTTCATTACATCTTATTACAAATCTGTGTTTTATTGTTGTGCATTGTGTTCTTTCTTCCTCTCAATACATTAGACCAGTGTTTACTAAATTTGTTGGCTTGTGATGCTTCGTCATTACACATTTCTACTGTGACCAGTTCAACCAAATAGTGATTATTTTTCTTTGTTTTTTGTCTTGTTAATCAGATTCGTCTTGGGACCCCTTGTTATTGTTATTGTTATTGTTATTGTTATTGTTATTGTTATTGTTAACCAGACTTTACTACATAGCCTGCAATTTATGGCGTCCTTTTGTTGTATAAATCAGGTACCAATAAATACTCAGTGCTTCCTACTGGTGCTCAAATGTAAACACAGTGGAAGGAAACAAGACTTTAGAGTAACAACTGGGCATATAGAGGGAAGGAGTATTTTTTGTAAATACTGGGTACCTACAGGGAAATAAAACTGAAGTTTGGGAAAACTAATAAAAACACTGATATTTATCTAATTATGGTATTATTACATATATTATACATATATAATTACTTATTTCACAGTTAAAACTTTGGGGTATAGTAAGGAAACAAAAAGGGGCTTTGGGAAAATCTCAGTAGGGAATTCAAAGTCGTTGCAGTTAACAAAACACGGCGCCATAAACAGATATGAGCGTGGTGTCAATCTTCTCATCCGAATATTTCCCAAAATGTCAAACTATTCCTTTACAACAAAGATAATTCACAAAGATATTTGAGAAACAGTAATATAGTGTATTTGTGACTGTTAAGCTGCACATTATCCTAAATTTTATCCTAATACTTCATGTTTTGACAATTATTTGTCAGTTTTGACAACATTTTGTGACATGTAAACACGGCAGCATCAGTGAGTCCAGCAGGACGACAGCACGAGCAGCGAGATGATCAGACAGGCTGTAAAAAAACCTCACAGTTTAACCAGATTATCTAAATCAAACTGAATGTTAAGGTCATTGTAAAGGTCCGTTACATACTGCAGAGCTACACCTCCTGACCTGTTTGCCATGTGGAGGTAAACTGTGATCATCTGCTGGTTCCAGAAGTATTTTTCATCACTGTTCATTTTCATTTCAAATTTTTTTTAATGACATCATCAGTTTTTGCCTATATGATCTAAGCATGATGAAATATTTGGGTATTTTCTATTCTACGGTATTTAACTGCCCCCAAGTTCAAGATGAGTCATCAAAAATGTATTTACATTTTACAGGAAGAGGAAAGAGAGGATTTTTACATGAAAATACCCCAAAAATAAATGAATACATAATAAATAAACACAGGGACATTGGATTAGAACTTGGAAAATGTAGTTTTCTTTAACGTTAATGTGTTTGTTGGTTAATCGTATTTCAGTGGTAGAAGCATGTTTAATTATTCCTCCTCTCCGTTGCTAAAAGTAACACTGTAGTATTTTGGTGAATATGACATCTAAGGACTTCAGAGTGGAGGTCTTTTGGAATTCACACTTAATAATAAATTCTTCCTAAAATAATTAAAAGTAATTTTCTCTTGTCTGCAGTCATGACGAATACCAGAAGACAGCTGATTGGCTGATGTCTCAGACGAAGCACCGCCCCCAGGTGGCGATCATCTGCGGGTCCGGACTGGGCATGCTCGCCGACACCCTCAAGTGTCAGGACTCCTTCGCTTATTCTGACATACCGGGCTTCCCACAGAGCACAGGTAATCTGAATATACAGTTTTATTATTTTAATACTAACAATATTACATAACAAGGTTGAGTCCTAACCGCGGCTCGGGTTCAATTCCGTCTTGTGGCCATTTCCGCATGTCGCCCCCTCTCTCTCTCTCTCCCCCTTTCTAAACCGTCCACTGTTCTATCAATAAAGGCTTGAAAATGCCAAAAAAATAAATAATCTAATGACTAATTAATAAATAGTAAGTAAATCTATGTTAAATCTTCAATCACCCGTCTGTGTTGAATTCACAAACTGTGACTTTAATCTCTAAAACTGGGCACAGAACACACACAGAACTGCTCAAAGATAGCTGACCATAATTTCCAGATCGATGATGAATCGGGAAAATATTCATCAATCTCCTCAAACTGAACATCAAACAACAGCTGATCTGGAGGAAGTTGATAATTTCTGATTGTAAAATGTGTCAGGGATGACAATACAAGGTTAAAGGTGCAATGTGTAGGATTTGGTGGCATCTAGTGGTGTGGTTGCAGACTGCAGCCAACTGCCCCTCCTCTCACTCCTCTGTCTATCCAAGACTGTAGTAACGTGAGCCACCGAGTGCAAAACTGTGATAACGCCGTTCGCCTCGCTCAGAGGCCATCCTTACCATTATAACACTACTTTAGGAGCAATGGAAGTCAGACGGCGGCTGGTGGTATCACGGTTTGCACTCTGCGGCTCACATTACCGCAGTTTCACCAGCGTGTCGGAGAACTAAGGTGGCCTTCAGGTAACGTAAAAAACATGAAAGGCTCTCTCTAGAGAATACTAAGGGCATTTTCATTGGGACGATTGATTCGTACCGTGCCCGAGTGCGATTAGCATACTATTACTAATACTAGCATAGCTCCACCGAAAGAGAAAAAAGATTCACCTCTCAACAGCTCCAAAGCCGTCTGGTTACGGGTTTACATGTAAATTTATATTTCATTTGTGGGTTAATTAGCATCACTCTACCTGTCTCTCTCTATAATTCTGACTGTTTGTGTTGCAGTTCAGGGTCATGCAGGTCGGCTGGTTTTCGGGGAGCTGAAGGGGAAGACGTGTGTGTGCATGCAGGGTCGCTTCCACATGTACGAAGGACACTCACTTTGCAAGGTACACACACACACACACACACACACACACACACACACACACACACACACACACACAGACGTTTGCATTACTGACCTTAAAGGAATAGTTCAACATTTTGGGGAATACACATATTGATATTGTTTGTGTGTGTATGGTAAATATGAAGCTACCACCAGCAGCCAGCCACAGACAAGAAACTGAGGGAAACGGCTCTATCTCTGTCAAACTGTTACAAAATCCACCTACCGTCACCTCCACAGCTCACTAATTACCACACTGTATCTCATTTGTTTAATCTGTACAGAAAAAGTGTAAAAACGACATGTTTATGTGCCAAACTATTTCTAACCAGGCAACTAGCAGAGACTCCAGGAAGTTACTGGTACCAGCCAAGAAACGGTCCGGTACATAACCCCTGTAAAATGGCAAATTGTCGTTTTTATGTAGTTTTTTTTGTACGAATTAAACCAACAAAATACAGTGGGTTAATTAACGAGCTTTGGAGTTACTGGTAGGTGTATTTTGTAACTGTTAGACAGAGCCAGGCTAGCTGTTTCCCCGTTTCCATGCTAAGCTAAGTTAGCCATCTGCAGGTGGTGACTACATACTGGGGTGTTTTGGAGGCAGTGAGGGTCTAATGAAAGATGCGTTGCATTGTGGAAAATGTAGGATCCAGTGTTTTTGGAGCTTGACACATTCTGGGGAGTAAAAGTCAGGATATTTTCCGTCTCTGCTGCTTTAATTTGAACGATTCTTAACAAACCTTTCTTCTGCGAGTCCCCCGTTAATCTTAACTTTACCTGTCAAATTCTAAAACTCAATTCAGTCCTCACAAAGAAAAGAGCACACACCTACACACACACGTCAGCATTTTCCAAAGGTTGAGAATTTATTTCTTGTCATTTTGTCTCAGATGATAGAGCTGTATCACATTTTTGCAGACCACAAGAATGCACATGAAGGCACCATTTGAATGTTTTCACCAAGTTCACATGTTTAACTGTGTTTACACACAATACATACAAACAGAGCAATAAACACAAATACATTCTACACATGGGAAGCACTTCACACACACACGCACGCACGCACACACTCATGCAGGCACCGTATGTGAGCTGATTAAAGCACCTCAGTCACGCAAACCTTGGTGGTATAACACACATAATATTGTTTGTAATCAGCAGCATGAGACTGAACCTGTAACATGACCTGTGTGTGTGTGTGTGTGTGTGTGTGTGCGAGCGTGCGTGCGTGCGTGCGTGTTAAGTCATGCATGAGTTTGGTCACATGCAGCCTTTTAGCAGTGTTCAATGCTGCCATTGTTTCCCTATATCTCACAAACACACACACACACACACGCACACACACACACACACACACACACACACACACACACACTCTCTCTCCCTCTCTCTCTCTCTCTCTCTCTCTCTCTCTCTCGAGTGTGTCACGCTGAGAATACCTGACTGTCCTCTAGAAGCTCTACCTTAGACACCTCAGACACATCAAAAGATTTTTCCAATTTTTTTAAATTTGGATGCCTGGGGATAGTTCTACCTGGAAGGCTTCACTGAGGGCAAAACGAGCCCAGCACTGAACCATTAACAGGAAAGTAATGTGATTGGTAGATTATGTAATTGTCAGGAGACACGCCTGAGTTTCAACTGAGAACAAAAATGTGTGACGATTTAAAAAAAAGCAAATTGTTTGACATCCTGCGTCACATGAAGAACCGCCGTCTCCATAACAACGAACCTTAACAGGAAGCTTCCTATGTTTTAGAAACAGATGATTACTCAGGTTATCCGTCTCTCTGTTCATCAGACCACGTTTCCAGTTCGAGTCTTCAAGCTGTTGGGGGTGGAGACTCTGATCGTGACGAACGCTGCCGGCTCATTGGCCGACGGCCTTCAGCCTGGTGACATCATGATCATCAAAGACCACATCAACTTCCCCGGATTGGTTGGTCTGAACCCGCTGTGCGGACCCAACGACGAAAGGTAGGTTATGTGTTATTTATTGTTGTTTTATGTGTTTATGATGACGCTCGTTTGTTTTGTTTATTTGTTTTTCATTGTTGTTTGTTTTTAAATTTATCATTTGTCACACTCTTGTTGTTCATAGTAACAAAGTTTTGAGGTTTTGTTACTTTGTTGTTGAGGGTTTTGTTTCAGTTGTTGATCTTGTTGTTTATTATTTGTTGTTTACAGGTTCGGGCCTCGTTTCCCGGCCATGTCAGGTTGCTATGACAAAGGCCTGCGTTGCCTAGCGATGGAGATCGCCAAGCAACTGGGCGTGGCCGCCCTCATGCAGGAGGGCGTGTACGCCATGGTGGGGGGGCCGAACTTCGAGTCCATCGCTGAGGCCAGAATGCTGCATCGACTGGGGGTGGACGCTGTCGGTAAGACACACACACGCACACACAAACAAAAACCAGACTGATGCTGCAGCGTTCATTATAACCACAATATAAACAAACAACACACTGATAATTTAGCTGTTTTTTGAGCCTTACTGTCATTTAAATCTAATAGGTTCATCCTCTGAGGAGCAGGACGTCTTTTCTGAATTTATAAGTCCCAGAATTATAATAATGTTGGCATTATTAGGACATCTTCTGTCCTCTGTGCAGAGTGTATGTAGCAACCAGCACATAAACCAGGATCCTTGTTGGAAAACCACCTGGCACAGGGTTTTTAATGTCTCAGTTTGACACAAACTGATTAAAGATAACTTATGTAAAAACCTTTTGAGTACAGTACTTGACTTACATTCCAGCACTGACAGGGACATTAGTTAATAATGTAGGACGTGTTGATGTTTTACTTCAGTGGTGCAAATTTTCAAACAAAGTTGCAATTTAATCCATTTTTGTAGTGTGTTGTAATTAATCTGAGATTTCTCAGATTAATCCCAGAATGCAACATTTGTAGGGTTTTGTTTTTTTTGCACATGAACCTAATCCTCTTTCATCAGGTGGGTTTTTACGTTCAGGGTCACATTGAATATCTCTTTGTTTTTACGTTTCTGAATATATTTCTAAATCATGAAATAGGAGCATATATACAGTATAACTTCATCCTCGTACTTTATATGGATTACAGAATTATTTATGAACTGATTTACTAACAGTGAGTATTATTCACAGTATTATCATCAGTACCAGTATCACTGTTGTGGCCTGTCTCAGTAACGTCAGGTGTTGTTGTTTACAGGTATGAGTACGGCTGCTGAGGTCGTCGTGGCGACTCATTGCGGTCTGAGAGTGTTTGGCCTCTCTCTGATCACCAACAAGGTAAACACACCGATCAATACGTCAAAGTATTGATGGATTGAGACTGATAACGAAGCTGCAGGGCACAACATGACTAATCAACCTGATTTATAAGATTGATCAACTCAACCTTCTGGAGTCAACTTGGTAGCTGTTCGATCGATTGACTAATTAATCAATTAATTAATTATTTGATCAATTAACTAATATACTGATTTAATTTATTAACTGACTCATTGCCTGGCAGATTTATAGATTAATTAATTAACTGACTGATTGTTTATTTGATCAATTGATTGATTGAGTGATGTGTGTCAGGTGGTGAAAAGTTATGAGGACTCTGACAGTGCAATTGACTGATTGACTGATTGATTGATTGATTGACTGACTGATTGATCTGTATCAGGTGGTGAAGAGTTACGAGGACTCGGACAGTGTGAACCACGAGGGCGTTCTGGAGGTCGGCCGGCTGCGCTCTCAAACTGTGCAGCAGCTGGTGACCGAACTGATCAGCAGGATGGAGATCAATAACAACAACACCAATAGTGCTGTCTGAACACACACACACACACACACACACACACACACACACTGTGTATATATTTGATTGTTGTATTTACAACATTTTTTAGAGCTTTCTCGTATTTTATCATCCATCATTTTGTACTTTTGCTGTAATGAAAACTTTATTTATATCAACATGGTGCCTAATAATTCTCTATCAGGGTACATTTGAGTGTAAGTATTCATGTATGATATTTTATTTTAATCCTACAGATTAATATAACGATGACCACTGTGACTGATGGTGCTTTAATATAAAAACATATGAGACAAAGATTTTTCTAAAGATTCTTCTCTTGTACATTTTATTTTGTAAAAACATTCACTGCCTTCTTGATTAATCTGATTAAAAAACATGCTGACAAACGTCGTGCTTCCTGTTTCCTGCTTGTGTTGATTAACCAGAGCTGACTTGTGTTCAGCTGCAGTTCTTCTAATGTCCACTAGATGCTGCTGTCATAAAACTCTCACTGTGTTGAAGTGAATGGGAAGAACTCAAAACTTCTCTCTACAAACACGGGACTCCCTAAACATTTGGTATTTCACTCATATGGGCGTGGTTTTGCAGGACGTAGCAGTGCACGCTTCGGCGAGCTCCGTGACCGTCTCTCAGCCTTCAGTCCGAGTTCACATTCATGAGTTGCATTAGTTTAGTACAAATAATGTAGGTTACTACTTTTAATTTGCATTATTCAGGCATGCTAACATTAGAATGTCATAACATGTGCTCCATATGATGAAATTTACTGGCAAGGTAACTGTTAACAAGCTACTTTAACAGGTTTCCTTTGTAAACAAACCTCACGAGCAGAGCGCTTTGTAACGTTAACGTTATCCCCATGGAGCTTTAAACAATGAAGTCACCCTAGTCCAGGGCTTCTCAACCTTTTGTAACTTGAGGCCCACGTCTGATTGTTAAAATAATTCCTAAAATAAATAACAAACTGGGCAATAAATATGTGTTCACTGTCAGGTGTAATGTAATATTCAGCTTACCCTCACCCATCACTGCCGTCCAATATGAATCCAAAATATTCAGGGTCATATTACCTCACCACACGCTTTGGAGCTTTTACTGGTGCAGGTTGTCTCCAACATCACTTTTCATTTAAAAAAATGCTCCATTT